>JANSTU010034849.1:0-25583 GCA_027564075.1 Bolitophila hybrida
TTCATTATGAAATGGCAAACCAAACTGAGCATAAATCAAGTGAAAGCTGTCAAAAAGACCATCTACGAAAAAAGTTGAAAACCTAACCTCTAAAAAAAACACCCTGTATTAATTGTTAACAGTTGCAAAAAAATATAAAAAATAGCGTTTTTTTGCACTTGACCAATCAGAATTATTGAACAAATATATATATTGGAAGATATATTTAGAATTGGAATGTTCTAGAAAGTTGTAGGAAAATTAATTTTAATTAAAAAAAATATGAAATAACTTTAAAAACTTACAAAACATAAAAATTGCTAAATTAAAAATTGTGTTTTTCATACTTCTGCAAATTTTACATAAAAGTTGACTCGAAGTAATAACAGCGAAATGCCATACAATGCAAATTTTATATCACGAAAGCGAAGTAAAAGTGGAAAGTACTTAAAATGTTCGTACCAAGTATGATCTTCATGGCCAAAAAACCCAAACATCTTGGAATTGATTTAGCCATATTTTGATGGCTGCATATAGACTTTGGGATATACGCTCTATTCTTCCGAAACGCTCCAAGCATATGTTAATTTATTGTTCTTGAGATAATTTAGCAGAGGCAATGATGTCGACAAATGTCTGTTGTATCATTCCGGCCAGAACCCTTTTAGTATTGAAACAAATTTATAGCGAAATTCTCACCAATGTTTTTTGGGCGGATTAATTGTTCGGGCCTGTAAATAGAAAGAACAATTTCGATAAGAAAGATTTTAAAACAAAATTAAATATGAAATTACCTGTGAACCTTGCCGGCTTCGGGTTGTATTGCATTTGCATAAAACGTGTTCTTTCTCGGTAAGGAAAGAGCTGTTCATCGACGGTGAGTTTATTGTACGGCTTGAAGTTTGAGTTGATTGGCGTTCTACTAAATAAATCTATAAATCGGGTTATAGCAAGAAACCTGTTTTTGATGAGACTAGAAATGGGAATGCTGATTGCATCCATAAATCATGGTTATATGTTCGTTGATTTGCAGCATTTAAATACCAAGAAATGCATCGAATTGAAACACTTGTTTTGCCTTTTGGTTGGTCTCACTAATTAGTATAGTTTTCATTGGCTCCGAAAAGATTAGATTGAATAGATCGAATCGAGTAAATAACGATGTCAAACGATACGGACCACCTGAAAACAAATACATTTTTTCGAGTGGTACGTAGTTTATAACGCATAAATGATATGCGAGTCTTAAAAAACATCCAACTCTCACTAACTACTTTTTGAAGAGTAGGGTAAAAGGGATGATGCTGTTTATTTTAACAAAACATCATACTCGGATTTATACATAACATAAGCATGCCAACTTCTTTTAAAATAAAAACCATTCAATATTTTGAATATCTTATTATTGTTTATTAAAGGTAATTGCCATAAAATGCACATTTCATATCACGAGAAATTAATTTCATAGTAATTTTTGCAACAAAAATGAAGTAATCCGACCAGATTCGGACAGTTCTGGTCATCAACACACTCCGGTGTGATCAGGCGTTGTTCTGAAAATGGACCAAGGAATTACTGTACGGTTTCCACTTCTTAGTTTATTGTAATATTTTCTACATATGCTGAATTATAAAAAAAACATAAGAGGACAAATTAAATTCGATGTTGTTGTAGAAAGAACGAGTGAACAAGACATAAAATATATATTCCATTTTATATAAATACAATTATGTTTTTATTAAATTATTTAAAACAAAAATCATTTAATTGATCCCTTGAACAGCAATTACAAGAATAAAAATTGATGCCATAAAATGTGTTCTTTAGAATACGTTTCGTGCATACAAATTAAAATTCTGTATCGAAATTCCGTCGAATTAATTTTTTTAAATATTACATTGAACGATAATCGAGAGTCATGATTTAAGAGTACATATTCTTCATATGAGCAGATTTTGACAAACAAAATTAGAATAAAATAAACCATTAAATTCCAGTGATCTAATTGCTGTATTACAGTAAAACTTTGAAAGAATTTATATTTTTTTCATAAAAAACCAATAAAGTGGGATTTATTAAAAAATATTACAAATGCAAACATTTTAATGAATTTTGTCCGCTTTTACAAGAGAATCGATTGCTGCGCAGCGCCCACAAACTTATACCACTGAATTGGCAATTAACAGAGTTTCTTTTTTCGTTTTTTCCAAAATTGTAGGTCAAGAAAAGTTTCTGCACATGGACTTTGGGACAAACATTTAGTGGTTTTATTATTGAGGACACACGCTTCTGTATGTATATAGTTCCACACACACACACAAACATACACACACATATAAACTATATCGATATAAAATAAAACAAAATGTAAATTGTATGTATAATATTCAATTGAATCGAATTTTCTTTAAACACATTTTGTGTGTTGTGCTGGTCACCAACATTTTAGTGATATTCAAATTTATATATACTTAAAAATAATCACTCCAATATACACACATACTCTCAATCTGCACACACACGCAAACATACACACCATAATTCGGTATTTCTCATAGAAATGATTATTCGTAAATGAATCAAGCTATTTTTTTAAAAATTAAAATTGTTGTTGTGTTTGAAAGTATAAAATATTGTAAATAGTTTAACTTCAAAATAAAAACTCAATTTATCATTTATTAATTTAACGCTCCATTCTCCCAACGAGCGCGCATACACGCATTTACAAGTTTTGAAATAAATAAAAGACGAAGCAATCAGTAGAGTTTCCCGTGTTAGGGTTACCTATATTTATAAACTAAATATATATGTATAATATGCAGCTAGATTTAAATTTAAATTAAACAATAATTGTACATATCAGAAAGACAGTTAATGTATGTTTTATAGCTTTTTTCGATGAATATCCTGTATTTCATACAAGCAGCACCTTCTGTGTTGTATGTCATGCACTTTCGCATTACTATTATGCCTGTCAAGTGTGACACATGGAACTTGTATCTATTATTTATTTATCACATAACACTAATATTTCGTGTCAATCGAAACATCTATGACTAGCAAAACTGTGACCTTATAACAAAAAAAAAATAAAAGAACATACTAACTGTAAAATTTAATGATATTATATAATATACATAATATATTTTTAAATAACTAACTCAATTTAATGATAAAACTTAGATAAATAGGATTTTTTATAAAAAAAAAACACGTCAATTATATTGGATCGCCCGAAAGAGATCGCCGGGAGTCTATATGCTGTCAAGCATTTCTTGCACCGAAGTTTGGTATGCGCAGGCTTCATGTGACTTTTAGCCGGCAGCCGAATCAACTCTAAATGTTACTTTGCTTCATAATTAATATGTACATTTATTATCTACGTTCTATAAGACGTGATTGTGTAATTTAAGCATTCAAGTACTCTCCTGTATTCATAGAATACTCTGTGTACACAATTTGATAAACGTTCGTGTATTCGTACTAGCAAAAGACAATCTCAAGTTTATAATAATATAATATAATATTAACCAGATTATAGTTATTAGATAGAATATAGTTTCCTTCTTGATGTGTGCGTGTGTGCAGCTCGTTGAGGCTTTTTTTTTTTTGAAAAATCTTATTTTGGATATTAGACAACAAAAATAGTCTCTGCGTGTATCGAATCAGATGGATTTTTAATAAAAATTACCGCATTATACATAACTGTATTTAGATAAATAAACATAAATTAAAACAACAATAATATTCAACGACAAACACGTATCCTGTACATATTAAAAAAAAACAACAACTATACTGTTTAGAATGAGCAAGGAAACCGGGGTCCAAGTTTTGTAGCGCGCATGCCCTTCTCTATCTCTCTATAGGAAGTATTTAATAAGATATTAAACAGATCAACAAGTTAAAATACCAATCAGCTATATACATAAATCCGCAGTATATATTTTGCAAATAATAATTCTGCATAGAAGCACCAGAGAATCTCTTAAAAACCGAAATGTTTGCACGATTTTGTCGTCAGGTGTAATTTATATAGTCACACAGTTTACCTTTTCATCCAAACATACACACACACACACACAGACATAATTTATATGTATACACATCAATACACAACCGAAGCAAACACAACAAAGTAACACCCACAAAACTAACAACGTCTTATGATTATCTAAGCTATATATATATTTAAAAAAAAATATATATTATATTATAAGTATTTGAAAAACCTTTCCTATTTAAATATAAGTATCAAATCAAAATGTGTGTTGGTATTATGAATTTCACGTATTTGTATAATATAGTTAGAGTAACATTTATGTATATCTATATTCTAACTATAACCACATAGACGTTTATTACATTTTGCATATGTGTTATAGCGTTTAAGACACAGTTAATGAGAGTTAATCATCGCCGGTGCGTTTTCTTGAGGTTTTGATTTTGTATAGAGCTAATTAAATAGTATCACAAATGAAATATAATACTTTTGTAAAAGCCCTTGGACACGTTTTATATATTTGATAAATGTTTCAATCCATTTTATGCAAATATTACAATTTCTTATAAATTCAGTATTTTGTCACGTTTAATTATTATATAAATATTTAATTTTATCCTAAACAATTTCTACACATTAATTGAATTAAAACAGAATAAACATTTTTAAAACCATTTAAATTTAGCAATTGCTTCAAAAAATTCAAAATGAAATATTTAAAAATGATTGTCAAAAGTTTCACTTAGGGCAAATTTAGACAATTTCAACGTCTCATAATGAACATGTTTACAACTTCTATAAATACACATTCATTATTCATTTAAACATTTAAAATATATATATCATTTAAAAAAAGGGTTGGTAAGAAAATTGTCAAAAAATAAGTAGATAAAACCAAATTGTAAAAAATGAAAAATATTTTTTGATTCCGGATTCCAAACTTAAGTTGGAAACATAATTTCCAAAGTACCGCTATCAGAATCGTTTATGGATTTAGTATCCAAATTTTTGAGAGATGCGGTAAATGGATATTGATTAGCCATAAATTTAAAAAGAGCATTAATGCTTCATACTCATCAGAGACAAAATCCGCGTTGAATGTTGCTTACAGCCGAACTATTCACAAAGAGCTAAATCTGGCATAGCGAGTTTACTTCGATTTTCGAGTGCTACAATTTTGTATTCAAAAAATACAAATGCAACCTAATTTCCAACTAGCCGAGACTAGTTTTCGACTAAATTCACAGGATTTCAGAGCTGTTATGTATATATAGGCAGAAAGTGTCCAGCAAAAATGTTAAATTGTGCTGGAAACATTATGACAACAATCTTTTGGGACTACAAAGAGAATCTATTGAGAGAACAAAGAAAAACTGTTCATATGTTAATGTCACATTCTGTAAACTTAAATCTCCCTTACAACCATAAATGATGGTTTAAATTTAAAATGTTATTGATTTTGTTTACATAAAAAACACTCATGAGACATATAGACAAGAAGCCTGTATTTTTTTAAATTAATATTTCCTCAGATTATAGCTCTACTAAAAAAAAAATATTTTAAAAAGATCAAGAAAAATTTCTTAAATTTGAGACTTCGGTTGGAAGTTCGGAAAAAATGTGCCAGTCATGTTCGAGCAATCGATCCTCCAAATTATAGAACGATTCCTCGAAAAAGTTGGTATTTTGGAATATAACCTACAAAAGCGTATAAAGTTTGTTCAAAAGCATGTTTATTGGGTGTTCCAATAAACGGCATTAGTTGGGTTTTCCTATTGACGACAATTGAAAAAAAGGTATTAAACAATTAAAAAAATCTAAAAACAAAACGATATATGATAACTGAGAAAATTAGATTATCTCAAATTTGAGCCAAACGATATAAGGACTGAGATCGAAAAAAAATTCTTAGTTTGAAATGTTATATTTGCGTTAAAGAATTTCTGATAAATTGCTGTTAGAATTTTCCCGCTATGTAAATTGTTCGATTTTCTAAAGAAAATCCGCGATGAAGTCAGAAAACCATTGCCAACAAAGCAAAAGTTTCACAAAAAACGGTATCAATTTTTCTCAAGGAATTTGATAGAGACTTTATCGTTGCCAGGCAGAAAAAAAACCCACAGAAGTCGAAGAAAATCGTTGCTTTGTTAGAGAAGAATCCAAGGCTGTCGAATCGGAAATTAGCGGGAAAAGCAAGCTGCAGCGAGTATTTAGTTCGCAAAATCAAAGCAGCTGCGGTCCTTAAGACTTACAAAGTACAGTCAGTACCTGACAGGAATTCCACAAAGAACCAGGAAGCACAGCGTCGTGCTAAAAAGTTGAAGTCAATTTCTCAAAATTCGATTGCTGTGTTATGGACGATGAAACTTATGTATTGTCAAGATTCTCCCAATTGCCAGGTCATTAGTATTATACCGCAAAAGAACAAGGAAAAGTCGAGAAACAATTTAGAACAAAACAAAATTAAAAGTTCTCCCAGAAGTTTATCGTGTGGCAACCGATTTGCACTTGTGGGCTAAGAAGCCAGAGTTACGTAGCAACTGACACTATTAAAAAAATTGGCAGCATCTTTATTAGAACACACATAATTTCTACTTTCTTTTGGCCTGATCTAGCATCTTGCCACTACAGCAAAGTGTCTCTCAAATGGTGCAAAGACAATAACATCGAAATAGTGCCAAAAGAAAGCCAACCCACCAAATTGTCCAGAACTTCAGCCTGTTGAGATATTGGACTCTGACCAAAAGAAAATTGAAGGAAACAAAGTAGGAAGCCAAAGAGGAGAATTATTTCAGAAATAAATGGAATGCTGTCTGCGAAAAGGTCTTAGAAACCACCATGAAGGTGCTAATTTAGTGGGTACTAGTAAATTAAATTTTGAAGTTCTGAAAAATTGGGAAGTGTGTTTTTTTATTAAATTATGGGTGAATTTTTATTTAAGTAAATTAATATAAAAAACAATAAACTAACAAACAAACACCCATTTATTTAATTTAGTACTCAAATGTTTTGATCGGCACGGATCCTTTGGTACACATTTTTTTTTGGCATTATTCACATAATATCATGATTCACGATTCCGAATATAAATAGCAAGATAGATCTCGGTGCATAGAGATATCTCAAAAATATGCGCAAAGTTGTTAGACTCGCGTCAGGGCAAATTAAGACTCCTAACCATCGGGGATGTATAAATAAAACATTTAAATTGACAAAAAAAAATTGAAAAAAGGCCTTGCTATTAAATTACTCAATAAATTGAAAAAAAATGTTTTGAATAATCCTTAGTTGATCAAACCACAAAACATTAAAATAGAAAAAAAAACAATTTAAAAAAGTCTCGGATAAGTCAGATCTAAACACAAGATAATACAAGGTTTTTTATAAAATATGTTAGCATGTCCAATGACTTTTCCTAAATAACTGTACACTTGAAACATTGTTCTATATAAAATCAACCCACTTAAAAACCCCAATATATACATATAAATGTATTAATACAAATCTGAAAAACATTTAGTAATTTATTGATTTTTTATATAAATTTTAATTTATATTGGTCCAATTCAATTTGTAAGTACAATTTTTAGGTCTAGTTATTTATTCTATATATTTATTATCATTTAATTGTAAAATTTAAAAAATAGACATTTATTTAACCATTAATTGGTTTCATAAGATTAATATTGTAAATCTGAAAGTCATACAATTTCTATAAATTTACGCACTTACAATTCCAAAGTAATACAAAATAATACAAATTAATAATAATTCACAAAATACCGCACTTCGAACATTTTTATTTGTTAACATTATACTTAAATTTTTGTACAATCAAACTGTATTTGTACTGCAAAAACACGAAGAAACAAAATATAATCTAGTCTTTTATCACATACAAAAAATTAAGTCTTAAATTATTGTACATTTAGATATATAATTTAACAAAAACAATTAAAACAACAGCGCGTTCGGTGCACCACTAATGCAGCCGAGCGTGCACTGCGCAAGCACGAGGAATTAATTAACATAACACTTGATCAGAACAACAAGAAAAAAATACTTAGGAAATATTTAAGAAGACCACACGAAAATCTTATGTTTTGTAATATATATAATATATATTGTACATGTAAATCTACACAGAAATAACTAGCACCTAAGAAATACCATTTTTATTCTCGTTATAAATTTGTGGACAGCACCCGTATAGTGCTGCGAAGGCCTTCTCAACAACATAAAAACACACTACATACTTATTATAAAATTATTAGATATGAGATATAATTAAAATTAATTTTGACTCCTAGGTTATATATAAATAAAATTATATATAAGGGCACTATGTGGTTTTAAAAGACAAACACACAGACACACACACACACATAAATAGTGCTAAAATGAAAATATACTATTAAATTTTAAGATTTTTGATCATTCCAAGAACATACACTCACACATACACGAATACACAGAACACATAATCATTACTCACTTATAAATATTGTAAACACTATTATAATATAATTATTAATTATTATATATAGAAGTATATTTATTGAAACTACTTTCTCTCTCTTTCTAGCGAGTGAAATTTTGTGATTATTTGTTGTTGGTTTTTTAACTCTTTAATTATATATATACATTATAATACACATTACACATGCATACAAATAGACACTTTGTGCTACCACAATACTTCACACGACTATATTAACTAAAAACGCAATAATTTGTATCACATCATATATATAAATACGTACGTAAATACGTATATATATATAATATATATATTTAAAAAACAACAAATCTAACAAAAATATAAAGGATATGTAAATTATATGTATAATTATATACTATTAATGCATAATTTGTAAAAACAAACAAACAAAAAAAAACGAACAAAATAATATATTTAAATAAATCATACTATTTCTCAGAAAAGTGCAGTTTTTGATTTAAACATTTACTGATTAATTAAACAATTATTTTAGGTACAAATAATAGGGTGTCAAAAAAGTCCTGCGGTATTTTTATTCAATTTTCAATTATTCATAAAATTGGTTAAAAATCATCCGATTTAAGAAAAATATGCGCCGTCTTGTTCGATGACTAGTTCCCAACGAGAGAGACTTCATTATGCCCATCTTCTAGAAATTTTCACAGGTCTCTTTTGTGGCCAACTTCCGACTACCGAGATCGTTCGCCATGGACAGAAACATAAACTGTTGATCAAAGATGGCCTCTTCTGCATGACTGCTGTCTTCAAGCGGTCCAGTTGTTGGCAGTACAGGACCAAATTGAGCGTTTGGCCATATTGGATGATTCCCTACCAATCCCACCAAACACACAGTAGAACCTTCCTGGCCGTCAAAACGGGATTAACCACCGTCTGGGCCGCTTCAACGCGATTCGACCACAACCGTTTGCGCTTCACGTTGTCGTAAGTGACCACCTTTTCAGTCACCATCCGCTTCAGTAACGAGTCGATTTTGTTGCGATTCAGCAGCGATTCGTTTTTCTGCGTCAATTCGTGTGGCACCCATACATCGAGCTTCTTTGTGAATCCAAGCTTCTTCAAATGGTTTATAACGGTTTGATGACTCATGCCCAGCTCTTGGCCGATGATACGGCTGCTACTAAGCCGGTCTCTCTCGAACAATTCAGCGATTTTGTCGCAATTTTCGACGACGGGCTATAACCAAACAACAACAAACTGTCACGCGTTAAGACCTTTCCAACAAGCTATAGCATGACCCGATGCGATGAATACAACTAGAACTACGCGCTTTCAACGACACCTAGCGAAAATACCAAATACCGCAAGACTTTTTTAACACTCTTTTAGGATGGTAGGTCATATTTACAAAAAACAACGCGCCGAGAAGATATTGGGATTGCCGTGCGACTTATGATGGTCATTCTCAGGTACACAGCAGCTGCAATGCAGAGGCTATTGCTATTCACTATATAGACGTTTCAAGTCCAGAAATCCCTCTGGGATTAAGTTCTGTACCGAAATGGACAAGAAATAATGAATATATTGTTTTTTCATAGCCGAGCAATTGTAAAATTTCGCTATTACTTTATCATTGGAAATGATTTTGTCAGATGTACCGATGATAAATGTGTAACAAAAAGTGCCAATCAGAGTTGTCAGCCGACGATAAATTGCCGGCTGAAGTCTGTTTTTCATAGTAAATAATGTCGATACTTTAGGAGAGCGGAAAGTCACTCTACTCCTTCTTTTAAGGGATCGCATTTCGACTAGAAAGCACATCAGAGGGAGTTTTTTCAAAAACAGTAAAAGAGTTTTATCAAAAAACAGTAAAAGTCAATTTAAATGTTAAAATATTGAATGGTATCAAAGGTATTAACTTAAAAAAAATAAATGTGACTTTGAACTTTGACTGTATGTTTGATAAAACTTTGGGCTGCAGGTCCAGAGTGTACGTCAGATCCCATTGGATGTATGGGAGAAACCTGCAAACTCTTAATATATAAAAACTAGAGGTTAATCAATAGGGTAGGAGGGTTATGGTATTTCAAAAGCTAACATCTGATAATCCTTAAAGAATATATGATCAAAAAGGTCACGCTTTCTCAGAGATGTTAAATGAATCAAAATTTTACAAATCACAACCAATGCGTTGGCCACCATCTTGGTTTTAAAGACTTGGTTTATTTTTAGCTATTATTTCCATTATTTTCACGTTTTCATGAAAAACATATATCTATATTTAAAGTTGTGGAGAATTAAATTATATAAATTTTAGGTTTTTCTTACTTATTTACAGTTTTAAACTGTTGTAAAGGTGTAAAATGGCGGTAAATAGGCTCACCATTGGATTTTGTCAAAAAAAGTCAATTTATCGTGTAATTAACTTCCGGGAAGGCACCAGTTGTACTAAACATTTTCCTAAAACTGGCACAACTTTGAAGTTGGTTGAATAGCTATCAGCCGGAGATACATTATCATATTTCACTAAAAGCTTTAAGCTGAAATATCATGTATTCGATTTTTTTTATAACAATATTCTTTTCTAAAATTTCCTGTTATTCAAGCCGGCTATTTTTTAAATTACGTATTATGCTATCTAAAGCTATTTAGTAGCAGCGCCGTCGAATTGGCTAACTTTTTGGCGGCCGAGTGAATAACTATTCACCCATTTATATTAGACCTTTCTTGGACTGGCGTAACAAAATTTGCTCGATTTGACTGGACATTTCATACAGACTTTCACTTCTGGAATATTTAATATGGCCAAGAATCGTGAATTGAAAATCTCATTGAGTGTTTAGTTCCGTATAAAATAAAAGATGATTCCGAGTAATAAATAGAGCAGGTCAGATGTTCGAACATTTATTTAGACTTTTGGTTGTTTGACACTTAATTGGCGCAGTAGTGGAAATCGGTATGAAATGTCGAATCGAATAGAGCGATTTTTTTATACGCCAGTCCAAAAAGGACTAATTTAAATGGATACGAAAATGAAAAATGTTTCGACTCTACCCGGACTCAGATGTTGAGGAGAACTTCTTTCATTTTCATTTCATTTCATTTTCTCGGACATTTTTTAAACATTTTTAAAAAGTTTTAATCTTTTAAAAGCCAAATTTTCATCATTTATTACGCCAGTTCATTTTAATATCGCGCATCTGAGCCGGGCACATTAATTATTATATAGTCGAATGAAAGTCCGATGAAGTATAATTATGCCGCACATAATTTCAGCAAAACTCGCCGCGACTGACTATTTATGTTGTTTGCATAAAACAATAGTAGATGGCGTGCATAATCAATGAGAAGACTAGTCAGGTTCAGATGCACAAACAAGTTTGGCGCAAATTAATAAACTAAAGTGGCTTTATAAAATAACACAATTTACCATGTATATTATTATTTATATTTTTTTGTCAAATCTGAACTGCTCACAATAAGACAAAAAAATCTGCAGACGAAAAAGTGCCTGTTTACACACATATAATAAAAATAAATGCGAAATATTAACTATGCCACATAAAAATTAAGGATATAACGTCCTTATTTACAAATTAACCTGTCACCCAATAAATATAATATAATTAATACATTTTTTCCGATAGAAAATAATTGAAAACCTAATACAATAACAAACAACAAATAATAAATTGTACTAAGACTGTCAATCAAATGTATAAAGAGTTCAAATCAATTGTTGATTGTTCCAAAAAAATATGTTCAAAAATTGGAATTTTTATTTGTTCTACTTCTTTGGAGCCCGACCTTTGAATTATTTCTTATTTTAGATTCGCGTTTTGTTTCTGTAACTTCCTAATTCAATATAGAATATATAACAGTCTAAAGTCTTAATGATAAACGATCCCATAAGATACAATAAAGAAAAAAGCGCAAACAAAATTATTTCACCGATTGACGATCAACTATAGAAATCTTAATCATAAGCAATTTGTTTTTGGCAATAATAAATTACTTTATTTTCACACTTTCTACAGACTTTTTGTCCTCCTCCTCATCGTCTTCCTCGTCTTCGTATTCTGCATCGTCAGAGGCTTCCTCGCTTGTAGTTTTGCTAAAATTTCATAAAAAATTATAAAATTCCAGTATAGATCTTAATTATAAAATGTTGTATTACCTCTTTTCACTACTATCATCACCCCAGCTCGGAGGCGCCTCGTCGTCTTTTTTCCATACTGGCGTAACAGTCCTCTTCCCAATGTTTTCCGTGAAAGCATTCGATCTTTTGCGGACCGTATCTTCGTTTTGTTTCTGATCCCACAGTTCTTCTAAAACGGCTGCATGATCATCTGCGTCTTGAGCAGTCTCATCCGACAGAACGTCCGTTTCGATTACCGTCACGTCAATTTCATCTTCCGCACTACCATCCGATCCTCCAGATACAATAATACGACTAATTGTTTGCAGTGGTAAATCAAAGATCATCGTAGTTGCAATTGAAATTACGATGATAATGCAAATCTCCCAAGAGTTCAACTAAGATTTTGTTATATTAATGTTTTAATGGTTATTATTAAATACTAGAAAATATAGCATACACATGTCCATAAGTCAAATGACTCTCCGCCGCGCACTGATGCAGCCACATAAAAAAGTACCATAAACTGCACCAGAAACACCTGATAGGAAAGTCTGCTTATAAATATCAGTAGTCTTGAGGTCAGCAACTTTGTGATAAAACCTTAAATAGAAAATGTTAACTATTTTAACTATTTATCAAAAAAAAGTTATAAACCTTCATTTCTAGTGAAAACCACAAAAACAATCCAAGACAGCGACAAGGACCACAATAAAGGAGCCCATGCTGCGTACTGTGCTGCCTCGATTGTCTCGTACACGTAGTCCTTGTGAGACATATGACTGGGTGCCCAAAAACACCAGGCAATCGACCACAACGACATCAACCAGCCAGCAACGAAAACGGCCTTCGGTAGCTTTGCATCACGACCAGCTTGACACAACATAACACCGAGTCCAAGTCCTATAAAATAAGGAGTGGCTCGATGCAGTGGAGAGGCAAGCGAATTATTTAATGTTCTATAGAGTTGGCTGAGTCTGAAAAAGGAAAAACTTTAGAATAACTGCAGTATTTATCGGAAACAAACCATTTACTTCATTCCATGGAAAACAATGTACGAAAGACGTTCGCTTATGGTTTGCGAGTATCGCATAGCCGCCGAAAACGCATTTAATACACCGAACACTCCAACACCAACTACTACGTTATTTTGGAACAGCCACACTAGAATCGGGGCGAGTACGAACAGCTGTACATCCACGGCCAGCTGAAGCAGCTGCGGTGCACATTGCTGTCGAAATGGCCACCAGTTTTGTACGAAAAGCACATTTGGCCATATACCTGACTGGCACACTTCTGCGTTATTCTCAACCAAGTGACCCCAAAGTGGTCCTTTGCCCAGATGCGGTAGCACCCAAGCATTAAATAGCATTGCACCTAGGAATGACGGTAACAAACGTATCAAACGTCCCACATATCGTCGGAACCATGGAATTCGACCACGATGCTCTAAATCCTGTGACATTTTATATCCGGCGAAAAATCCGCTGGTCAACAGAAATACGTCCATATAAAGGAAGGCGGCACGAACGAGCACACTCATCGGTGAGTTGAATATCTTCGGGAAAGCGGACATAATTTAAATAATGTGTTCTTATATTTTGTATATATGGTACTTACTTCAGTGAGATGTGCTCTATTCGTAAACGGCAAATGGCCGATCGTTAGGAATTTAAAACTTATAAATAGTAAAATTGTAGCTAGTCCTTTAAGGCCATAGATACAGTACACAATCTCTTCGTCGGTACTCTCCTCTGCCTCAAAAGTGAAGAGAGTTTGAGCGGTTCGTTTTATGGAGAATGACATAAGTATTTGATTCACAAGACCTAGAGCAAATGTGGCGTATTAAATATTTATAAAATTAATAAAATCTATACCTGGCGATTCCTCTGGTGTTGTTTCTGGTGGGGATGTTGTTGCGGATTCGTTATCGTTCGCTTCACTCGATTTTCGATCAAGCCCAGTAGTATCTTCTTTTGTGTCTGGCGCAAAGAGTACGTCCAATTTCAACAGCTTCCAGTAGTCATTCAAAGATGCTACAACTGTGAGAACAATGAAGAATATAAAATATCCACTGAAACAAATATAAGATAAGCTTTTTCTTTTAAGTATGTCTTTATAAAATATATATATACATTGTGGCCGACATCTGCCAGTTGTCTTTGAGAGTGTCTGTCCAGCCTTTTCGAGATCGTGTATGACAACTGTTCTCATCTATTTGCACATAAATTCTTAACCCCGTTGAATTGAAAGTTGATAAGAATTCGGTAAGCATTTGTTCGGCGTGGTCGTGGTTGCATCCGCTTGGAATACACATTCCCCATTTGAGCGTAGAGAAACGCGGTAAAAAGTGTGCTGGCTACAATTTAAATAGTTTTAATATACACAAATCTCTATGTTGTTAATACTCACATCTTCTAATCTACTTCTCAGCATATTACGACCCTGAATCAAGTGTACGGGTAACTTAAGATCTTCGTCACTGGCCACCACATCAATGCTGGCCAAACAATACTTGCCCTTTATTTTTATTGAACGATTTTCCTTAAGCTTGATCTTGGTCCGTATCTCGGTGCACATATCGTAATCACCAAGCTGATTTGCGTTACCCCGTAGCAGTCCAGACGGAATTTTAGCACTAGCGTCCATCACTTATATAATAAAGAGAGCACTGCTATAAAATTAGCCACCAAATTTGTGAGTGTCTACTTACTTTGGAGAGCCCATAGTTTCTGGCCGCGTATCTGACGCTGGAAAATCTGACCCATACGCTTACAATCAATGTCCTCGATATTAGTGTAATTTGGTACAAACGACGGAATGGTAAGCAGTAGATCCTCAAAGTCCTCGGCGGTCAATGGTTCACGTTCTTTTTTCTCAACGTCTTTGCTATGATGACGTACATGTGAATCCTCGTCAGCAGTATCAGCATCGTTGGAATTGAAGAAATTCAGTACAATATTAAACGGCTTTCTGTCTAAGTAGCTTTTCCAACTGGGATTTTCTATTTGATCACCAATTATGATATCCTCTTCATTGTTTTTGTCTTGTTCTTCGTTTTCTTTATTACGAAAAGCACTGAACCATTCAAAGAAACCCTTTTTCTCCGGTTCATCGTCATCTGTTGTTTTCTTGACGTCGTCATCATCAATATCTAGAATTTGTGTGGTAATCTTTATGATTGGATCCAGAAAAGAAGCAACCTGTTCACCGTCTTCCTCTTCGGCTTCCCTTTCTTCATCGTCTAATTCAACGTCCGGATGATTAACCTTTGCAACAGGTTTCAGAGGTAAGTCAAAGTGTGTCTTTCTGACTTTCTCAAAAACGAAGCCGTCATCAGCAGTGTTTTCGTCATCATCGTCATCACCTCCGTCATCTCCATCGTCATCACCGTTGTCGTCGTTCTCGTCGTCAGTCTTGCCGACATTCACCGATTGTGTAATTTTCCGCATTGGCATGTCCCGGACGCTTGCCCTTTTCGGTTGCACTTTATTTTCATCATTTTTCTGAGCCAGTTCACGTAACTTCCAACCATCGGTGACGTCAAACACCGAAATGGCTAACAGGAAAATTGTCAACACTGCCAATTGCACTAAATGCGTACGTTTATCCGGCGGCGACATTGCACTATCTCGAATTTATGCACTACGATACGGGCGATTGATCATGGCACAGTTATAAACACTTTTCGATGGTTTTCCTTTTATAATTTTTTAATCAGTAATGCGGTTTTCTTAAAAAAAAATATATTGTCTGTTTCACGCCACGATTCAGACACTCACAAGAACCCCGAGCTAACTAAACTGAGTGCTACTCTCCTTCGATGTGCTGGCGTACAAAATTGACAGTGAGTTAAATTTAGATTAGTGCGAGAATCGTTTGCGTCGCGTTAGACTATGCGGGAAAAACTTATATACATTTGCATTCGATTTTTCTTTAATTTTCAGTGCAGTGAACACTTTTCGGAGCAAATATATAGCAGCTGTCTGTGCACGCGGTGGTCGGTATAGATTGTATATTGAGAAGCGCCGCGAGAGGTTATAGGTACGATATATTTTAATATTTCGGCGCGTTGAAAATGTTGGATGAGTGCCAATTTTCTGCGTGCTTGTTCACTTGCATTTTCGGTCTCAGCTGATCGTGTTTTACGCGTTGAGATCGCTTTATTTACACACAACATGTGCGCAACGCAATATATATAGTGATAGTGAGCTCATAGTAAATCGATGGGTATGTATGTAGTATATGATGTAATCGTCTACATCTAGTAAATGGCGTCTAGTTCTTCAGGAATATAGCAGTAATTGTGGGTTGCGGTATATAAATAACAGAAAAATATTGTTTTTGCCATAGTTTACCATTTGTTTTTTTTCAAAGAAACATCTTTAATCGAATTCTTAATTCCTTTAAATCAGAATTTCGTTCTTATGAAAGAATGTTACCAGTTGACTTGGCTGACAGCCTCAGAGTTCAATCTTTGGTTCAACCCTTTTTACTATTTTAATATTCAACCTATTTATTTAAGAATGAATCTAATATATATTCCTTTTTGTCAGAGGAGAATTTAAATATTTAATAAAATAAAGTATGCAATGGAAATACACAATCAAATGATAAGAAAACAGTCGAATACTAGAAAAGAAAACTTCAATAAATTAATATTCAATAAACAAATTAATAAAGAAATTGTTAAAAATAGGAGGATTGTTAAAAATAATCGAGGAGCTATTTGCTAAACTGGCAGGTTATACTTATTTTTCGGAAGCTGGACGTGATGTCGGGATATTACCAGATCCCGGTGGACCCGGATTCACGCAAGTTCAATGCATTCATGGCACAAGTTGGACACTAAGAATTTACCAGATTGCCTTTGGGCTCGTCAATGGTGCAAGTGTTTTTCAAACATACATGAATGAGATACAAAGGATTTTACCAACGGGCGAAATATTTATATATCTGGATGACTCCATTATCCCAAGCAACAGCATCGAGCAAGGATTAGACCGTCTAAAGCACTTCCTGCAGTCCATTAAAAAAGTGTGTCTGACGTTGCGACTAGACAAATGAGTTTTTCTGGAACAACGCATATAATTCCTTGGCCATCAAATCAAATCTCGAGATGGAATTAAACCAGGCGATGAAAAGGTAGCAGCAATACACAATTCCTGTACTGACGGACGTACATGCAGTAAGATAGGTTTTTGACTAGCCTTAAATAGTTAGCTTTGTGTGCAGTTGCGTTAATTCGTGCTGCACATGGCATCAACAACAACAAACATAAAACAAAATAATTTCTGAGATTGACGGGTTGCTTAAGGAAGTTTGTTAAGAACTTGTTCGGCGATCGCGAAACCCATTACTGAGTTACTAAAAACTAAGGACAAACAGAAGTTCCAGTGGAGTCGTTTATAGATAGAAGCATTCGAGGAACTCAAAAAGTGTTTGTGCAACGAAACGGTGTAGTGCATGTACGATGTGAAGCAACGACATAAGGTACACACCAACTGGGGGTTTGGCAGGAGTGTTAATGCAAGAATCCATAGATGGTCAGATGCATCTTATTTTCTATTACAGTGGACACTGCACACCGGCGGAGAGAGAGAGAGCATATATTCATCGCACGAGCTTAAAGAAAAGAAGCGAGAGATGTCCAGTTGTAACCGAACGAATTTTGCGAATAGAGATCGATCAAAGTGATTGGCTCGTAACAATGCAACACTAGGACTCGAAGCCGCGACGCATCGTAAACGTGCTGACTGAAAGTTAATGATGAGAACCAATTAAATACCACATACGAATTGAAGAACAGTCGTCTTATCAGGAAAGTAGGATCAAAATTATGTTGGGTGGTACCAGCAGATGCACGATTTCTGGTTCCGAAGGATGCTAAATTATGTAAAGGGCGACATAGCGGCATGTATCGAAAGCCAGGAGGAGCCACCGAAGGAATTTTGGCCGGACGGATTTAGGTTTGTTTTCAAAGCTTTTAGTCAATCCAAATCGAGCAATTATACTATGTATGGTAGATATTGGCCATTTTATAATTTTCAATATTTCGGATATTTCATGCTGTTATGGAGACTAACAATATTTTTTCTTTCTTCTACGTTTGTTTAATGTCAAGGTTTAATTATTGAAATGTTTATATGTATAAATTCCTCTTGAATGATTGTTGAGTAATGTCAAAATTATTGAATTCCATTCAAAATAAAAAACTTGTTTAAGTGTTACGAAGGCATTATTTAGTATTCTTTTTAATTTGTGTATACATTTGTATTATATACTTTTTAGTGGTTTTTAATGGTATATTTCAATGGTATATTTCATCATATTGTAGTGCTATATAAATATTGTAACAAAAAATATTATCATTTTTGATCTCTGAAGAAACTTAAATTACTACAGAAGAGAGGAGGAGAGAGGAATAATCTAGACATATTTTCATGTCGCAGAATATATGAAAATGTGTCTAGATTATTTGTATCTTAATTAGTTGACAACCATTACAATCCTCAGTCTGAACTGGGCTTCCTCTCTCCACCTCTCTTCTGCCTTCACTCTGCATTCCCCATAATCTTTTTCTATCCTCCCATAATTGATATTTAATCTTCTTTCAAATCTTAACTTACCCTTTCTACCTCTCTTCCGTTTTTTCTTTCTCTTTCCTCCCTTACGTTCCTTTCTACCTCTCTAGAACTTCCCTCCCACATTCTCCTTAATTTATCTAATTTTCCCTTTATTTCTATATTCTAACTTTTCAGTTCAAATAAACACACGAACTGTCACTAAACTATATTATTGATATTTGGCCAATAGTTGTATTCGGCCAATCGTTATTTGTCTAATTGAAATTCTATCAATCATCGTAATATTATCATTATAAAAACATGTACGAAAATGCAGTTTATGGCACATTTAAAAAAAATGATCAGTTTGTTTCTTTTACTTTTTTTCTTTGCTTTATTTGCAAAATTTAGATCAAAATATGATTTTTAACCTCGTTTTATTACAAATTATTAATTTTATTTAAAAAAATCACATCATTTATTATTGTATATAACACTAGGCGCCAAATAAAATTGTATCTCATATTCCACTATACTTTAATTATGATTTTGGTCCGCTAAACTAGAAAATATTATAGCAATAATTTGTTTTCTATCGATAGGATTTTGAGATATGATTTTAAAAAAAACACAAAATAACGAACTAAGTTCCACATTGTTGGATATATCTCAAGTTAGAATTTACATAATATATCAGATTTAAAAGTTAATTAAATTATTTTAAATTTTTGTTAAATTAAGTCGATTAATCACTAATGGCAAAACTAAAGTTGAAGTAAAAAATGAAAGAAATGAGATTCTGAGTACGAATCAGTCATTGCGTCACATTTGTAGTGAATGTTTGTATGAAACTTTTTTGTTTTAATGAAAAAAAAACAGTATTCGACTAAATTAATTAAATATTATGATTTTTACTATAAAATCAAAAAGTAATATGAATATTATAAAATAAAAAAAAAACTATATTCGCGTTAGTTTAGAATTTTGAGCGACGCGATCTGATGCCTGATTCGTACTCAGGAGCTAATTTAATTTAATATTCAATATATAAATAAATTAGCAACGAAAGAAAGAGCTTAGTTTATCATTTAAAAAAGCAAATAGCAACTTATGGACAATAGATAAAAACTAATAATATTAAATAAATGTGGATCCACGGCTTTGTTAAAACAAAGGTACTCGAAGTACTGTGGAATGACATCTGGTAGTAGTCTTAAAAAACGGTGATATTAACGATACCGTTTTTAAAGAAATTTTCAAACGGAAAAACTGCCGAAACTTCTAACATAATAAAAGCAATTGAACGTTTTGTAGAGAGATCTGGAAAAAATTGCTATTGCTCGTATGAAAGAACATTACTTTTTGGCTTAAGCCTAACGCAAAATATTATGCGAAGGCCGACAACATATGCTTTTGCATAACAATGCATTGACAAATTTCAGATATTATTTTCATCCGATGAGAACGCAGCCAGTAATATATTTGGGATGGTTGCTTCAACAGTAACACGGATTACAAGACGATTATTCGTAATTAGCTCAAGAATTATGTAAAAATCGATTTTTGGTATTTCATTTTTGTATCTTTTCTAATGTTTGACTCTAATTTTTGACATTTTAAAATTGGAGAGGAAGACCGTAAATAATGTTAAAAATATTCATAAAAATATTTTAAATATGTATTAAAATCGAAATTAAAGGAATTTTGTAGCAACAAGAAAAATAAAGAAAAAAAAAAATTTGGTTACCTTCACTCAAGTGTCCATAATTTCGTTATTTTTTCATAGATCTTCTTCAACCGTAGCTTGTTTTCTTCGTTTAAGTATCATCTTCACATACAAAATGATACATTTTTTTTTTGCTTTATCAATGTTGTTCATAATTTCTTTAGTGATTTAACGACTTAAATTTTCACAAAAAAAAGTTTTTTTTCGCTGTATTTATTTTGATTGCACCAAAACTACAGGGCTGATTGATAAAGTTGTTTAACAACATTAAATTACTTTTAAAATGAATAAAATTAATTATATTATTGTATAACTTGAGATATGTTCAAGAATATAGAACTACATTTCAATTTTGTTTCCACTTTATGAAGTTGAAAAGTAATTTCAACAAAGCATAGTTTTATGGTAAATACAAAATGTCGTTTGTTTATAAAATATATATTTAAATAAATATAAAAAACTATAAAACTAACTTAAATGTAACATAAAATTATGAATATATATCACGTGTTGTATATATTTATATATAGTATATATACAGAGTTCGATATGTATAATCAAGCGCAGTCTATCATGCAGACACTTCGGTCGTGCTTGAGTTTTGGTCGATCGATTGGCGGCGCTGCTTTTCTGTGAATCAAAAATAAAACAATTAAACAATATATTCGCATGTATTATTGAACTCGAACCTTTTCGTAGCCAGATCTTCTCGAGTCCGTGAATAGGTGACTCGAAGACAAGACATAGCAAGAGGGCACAAAGGAACGTCATTACCAAGTGTGATGAAGTTTCTCCAAACTAAATACAAGGAAACATAAAAATGTGTTCTATTAATTATATAAAATATGGTTTTATACCATTGAGATGGTGCTCATGTACTTTGGGACACGAATCGTGCTGGACATGTACAGCTCGACGAGTCCATTCGAGAGGTATGCACAATATGTGAGCCGACTGATTGGAACTAGTGCTCGCGATGAAAATATATGCTTGAGCGGTCCACCAAAGTCATGCACACAGGCCAGAACTAACCAACCGGTAGCATAACTCCAACCCAGTCGATGAAGTCCCGCGTACATAGCTCGCACTAGCGTCGAGGACGGATAATGGTAGAATAGTGTTATTGAGAACATTGATGAAACACCTGCAATGCATGCGGTGCACCATCCTAACAAAATGACATGGCGAGATAGAGATATGCTAAAACAAAGTCTTATGAAAAATCGGTAAAAATTAAGTTAAGTATAATCAATAATACTTCTTTTCTTTAATGTAGTACGTAAGACATCCGGTTAGCAGGCCAAATAGGTATGAAGTGGCGCGCATATGTGTCTTCATGTATGCATTCAGGAAGTAGTAGTTCTGAGTTATATCCCCAGTTTCACTAGAAAACAAGTATTAAATAAATAACTAGTTTTATTAGTAAACAAAATGTGTGTATTTTATTTGATTCCTACTCGGAGAAGGTCAAGAATGACGGATCCCAGTCATTCATATAGGTTGAGTATGTAGGAACTATAATGGACACCACTGTGATTGCAATGACACAAAGAATGCCTGCTTTACGCCATTTCCACAGAGGATACAGGATGAGCGGTGCAAGTACAAAAAGTTGAGTGTCGACAGCAAGGTACCATGATTGGAACATACACTGAAAATCGTATTTATTATCACTAAAAATTAAAAAAAAAAAAAAAATTCTTACAAATTTATCTGTTCCAACGTAATTATTTATGTACAACAGATTAATCCACCATGACGAGATACAGCGATCCTGTTCGGTATTCATTCGTTTGTCCCATAGCGGACCATCGCCAAGCTTTGGCATCCAAGTGGCATACAGTACAATTATGGCAAGGTAGGCGGGTGTCAGGCTGGATATTTTATTATTATTCAGTTATTGCATTTTTTTAAATCAATATAGAAATCTAGTACTTACCGAATATATCTAAATACGTATATAAGACCAAAGTTCATCTTTCCATTACGTTTGTCTAGCTCAAGCAAGAGTATCCGAGCGAAAAGGAAACCGCTTAGCAAAAGAAAAGTGTCCACCAGCAGCGGTGAGTTCAGCAGAAACGCATTGCGGAAGAACTTCATTTCCTAAATATAGACATAACATAAATATATATAAATATATAAACATTCGATTTAATATCCATATGACCAATGACCATGACAGTGCGATCTCGAATATACAATTAGAATGTATGTACGGAATAAACAAATATCTCGAATGACGCATAAAATATCTTACCGCCGCATAAAAGTCTGTGTTCAAAACAGGTCCTCCGACAATGAAGAATAGCGAATGTCCGCAAACTATGAAGATCATCGAAAGGGCTTTGATACCATTGACTGCGCTCAGTCCAAGGTCATCTCTGCTCCCCTTCACTAGTTTTTGCAAGTTTTCTGTATAGTACATTCAAAGACAAAGACATGAGTATATATAATGCATTAGTACAAGTATTTTTATAAATATATATATTTAGTTAGTTATATACCAATGGCTGAAAATGACAATATCACGGACTCCATCTGAGGCCGAGTCTTCAGCAAATCCGAGTTCATATACATATAAACGTGATAGCACGAGCAGAATACGACCATAGAGACGAATGCAGTAATTATGCACCTGATAAATTATAAAATAATCAGTCTCATAAAATCTTCTTTATATAATACATATATAAATAAATATACATTTTTTTTAACTCAGAACTGTTTGTATACTTTACCCGTAGATAATATCAAAATTCGTGTATTTAATCGGCTCATTCATATGGCAATTATCCCGATGTACGTGTACATGGCGATGGCCTGTGGAAGCTGCTATGAAACGGGCTACATCGCCGGGCGGGCAAGTTGATGGTACACACATGCCCCAATGAACAATGGTGTTGTTTTGTATCTAAAAAGTTACATTATTGTTATTAATATTCATAAATTATTATAATTACCGGAAACTATAAAATTATAAGAGTTTACTAAGCTACATTTTTAAAGGTTTCTATGTCTGTTTACGTTTGTATTTGTGCGAGCTAATAAGTTGAAAAGATTAGGTTAAGGCTATCTTAGCTCCATATTGAGATTTGTGTGCGATTTTGTTCATTTTCCTAAACTACGTACGGGCATCAGATTTTAATTATTATATTCAGTTTATGAACTTATTTGGAAAAATAGAGGGTAAAGATTGCGTAAGACGAATTAGCGGGATATGTCCCTTGAGGAATTATACAGAATCACCGCTTGACAAAGTCTGAGTAAAAATTTATTTTAGAATGCTTTTTTTAAAAAAAAAAACCCTTACATGATTGTTTTCCGGAGTTAGGTCTGTATGCACCAATAAATTTATTTTTTAACCATCATATTTTTCCCCTCTTCTCTCCCACACTTATTCAATATATAGGAGAAAGGGTTCGGTTGTGGGTACCCTATTGTTTTTGGCTCATAACTTTTGACCAAGTGCATATTAATCGGAAATAAACTAGAAACCTTTTACATTAAATTAACATTAATAGATATTTTTTTGAGAAGTGGTATTTTTTGCCAAAATTTTACTTTGGTTTATTGTTGGCACCCTTGGAAAATTTGCTGAAAATGAGATAATATGAAGGAAGACCTCCATAAATATTAAAAAAATATTTTTTTTATTTTGGAAGCCTTCATTGTCAATATTCACAGACTGCAAATCAAGCAGAAGTCCACATCGTCGCCAGATGACGTAGACTGCTTTGCCTTGGCGCGCTTAGGCGCTTGTTTAGCTGGATTTTGATTGGCGCGCATAGCAACTTTTGTGGCTACTTTGGCCGCTTTCTTAGCATACCGCTCAGATTCTAACTTCATAATCTCCATTTGTTTGCAGTCGCGATTCGATGGTTTCCTCGGCGTCCTACCACGCACTGGGCGACTTCATCAAAAATCGAAAGACTGTTCACTGACATCCACAGAAGGATTATGTTCCACCATTTAAAAAAACATATTGGTTGCAATCGATATTGAATCACAAAGTATAATAAATTTACTGAAAATATATGCATTGAATTTTTTTATGCATTCGATTTTTTTTTTTGTTTGTTTCAAGCACAGAAAATAATTTGTTTGTGAAGCACGCCAGTCTTGTTCTGAAATGTTGGGGCATATGAAGATCGCATTTAATATAAGCTTCATTACAGATAAACTTTAATATAGTATATCCATTTATAACATTCACGTATAAGTTACCAACCAACGAGTATTTTTTAATGTGCAAAAAGTCAGTTTTAATAAAACACTATTATTTATGAAAGAAAACGATAATCGAAACCAAAGCCAAGCAGTATAAGTAGGAGAATTTCACCGCTCATTGGCATTATCAGGTTGTGAGACCCCTGTATATATTTTGGCAATTAGCAGAGGTTGATGACCTATGTCCCGAATAGGGATCAAAGGAATTTATATAAAATTAGCAGATGCTGATCTGTTAGTTGTTACTTGTGCGCAATATCAGCACTATGTTTTTGTGCTGACACCGAAGCAAAAAGACGCATATGCGTAGAATCTAAAGTCGATAACATATTTTTATGTTGTGAAACCCACGCGAAGCGTTGTTCTTGCAAAGCGAGCAGAATTGTCCTATTTGTACGTGGGTTCCTTCCATAAGGTATACCCCACGTCCCCCCTGGGAGGGCTCGATATAGCTCTTGAAACTTGGTAGTACCGAGGTACTACCT
>JANSTU010034860.1:0-11617 GCA_027564075.1 Bolitophila hybrida
ATAGCGCCAAGTGATTACCACCTGTTCCTGTCCATGACGAACGCCCTTGGTGGTGTAAAGTTGTCCTCAAAAGAGGCATGTGAAAAGTGGTTGTCCGAGTTCTTCGCAAATAAGGAGGGGTGGTTCTACAAGGGGGGTATTATGAAGTTGCCGTCTAGATAGAAACAGATTATCGAACAAAACGGCGCATATTTAAACTGAATCCGAATAAAGCATTAAATAAATAGCAAAAAGCAAAAAAGCGGAAGGGAGATATTTGACTACCTTATACTCGTATAAATATAAATTAAATAAATCAGGCGAAATTAATTATATAAGCACGCAGCTTTTTGTTTTATGCGTTTTGTATAAAACATGCAATCAGTATAAATATCCCAATATTTATGAACTTATGATTCCCGGTTAAATAGTTGTATACAGTATACATTTTACATATTACATTACATATAATGTTCCAAAATAAAATATATACAAAATACATATATTACAGTATTTAGTAATTGCCTTAGTATTAATAATGTTTGAAGTATGCACACACACACACTCACGGAACCATATATGCATATATCGTATGTTGCAGGCTTGAGCATATTCCAATGCAAATATTAAAATCATATTAGTAATACGTGGAAGCATATAAGCTAAGCAAACAGCATAAATGCAGATTGGCGTAATGCAATAATATTATATGTTTATACTTCATTATTAATGCAAACATTATGCAAGCCATAATATCACAAAGCCATTGTTTTGCATGTCTATAGGTTAGTCTTGTACATTTATGTCGGTATATTTATATACCATATACCTGAGTTGAGTATAATCACAAGGAAATTTTTTTGTGTTTGTTGTATGCATAGTATATGGCAAGCACTTATTATGTTATGCATACAATATACATTATACATAAAATACATGTTTAACGATAAACGATGCTGATTGTATGCAATTACTTAAGGTGTAAAATATAATTTTAAAACACGTACCCTGTGTTTTTTGTTCTGGTAGTAATTGATCTTTTTAGTGTGATTTTGTTCTCTCAATTGAAAAAAAAATCTTCTTCTTATTTACATAACGATTATGGAAAATGACGTTTGTTCACCATATTTCGTAAGTCTGATCACCACATTTTTTCTGATAGGTTTTGATTGCCGGATTGATGTTATATTCCTCGAACTCATTTAGCAAGGTGTGGAAGAAGTTATGAATATAATTATATAGAATATTTCACTACGAATATTGGACATTTCTTCCGCAGTCACTTATGACTTTAATATACATAGGCGATTTAGCTACCGTGTGAATGTAATTTGTAGAATTTCCAACAATGGACTTTCAACCCGCCGACATTCGTTCATATTTTTAGTTTTAGACTTATATTCAGAGAACATTCGCATATTTTTTATTTCGCATGCGAAAGTCGTACTTTCGGCTTCTACTTAGCAGTGAGAAATTGACCAATTGCAGACCAATTTTACTTTCGCACCTCTGGGCTGTAAAGTAGGGGAAAAAATTAAAAGTTGAGTTGAGCACTCATCGCAAATTCATCTAAAAACTCCTTTATTAAATAAATATTTTTCACACAATAAACTTTTTGAATAGGTCAACCAAAAATTAGATAACTCGCAAACACTAGAAAATTGAACAGTTAATTATTTCGTGTGTATATGTTAGTGTGTGTCCGGTTGCGTGTGGAACACTAACTAATTGAGTTTTGAGTTTTTTTTTAATTGTGTACATTGTATTGACTCAAAAGATTATACCGCGGGGTGAAGGGCCGCTGGAACCATTGTTGAAAGTCTATTTTAATAAAGAATGTCCACGGGATGAAAGTCCATTGCATAAAATTGCTAAAATTTTTGCACATGTCCGCGAGATGCGAGACTGAGGAGTGAAAGACAGATTTATGTTATGTTTTCTTTTGTTTTAAATTCGTAAAAATAAATGTCTCATGTTGTCAAGTCGTTTGTATCAAATTCAACGGGGATACATGAACGTATTTATTTATACATAAATTAAATGTTCACGAAACCGAGCAGTTAAAATAATTCGAAATGCTAAAATACGTTCATTTGAACCAATACTGAATAGTAATTTACCGTCACGTGTTCTCTGGCAGTACTGTCCTGGTATTATTTCATGAGACAAACCTCTCCCGCCTTTCTCGAATTTGCAATTTTACAACCAAGTAGTTTCCTCAATTCCATATTTTCCTGAGTGCATTTTTATAATTTTTTATAATAAATCAAAAGATCTTGAGTTTGTCATGAAGAATCAAATAAATAACAAGTAATGCTCTACTGACTCTTTTCAGTCTAGTTTCAGAGGTAGTCACAACACCTTTTCAGCACTGCAGTTACCGATGACCTTTTTCAGATCCTTGATTACAAATTATCAGCAATTATGGTCCTGCTTGACTTCTCCAAGGCCTTTGAAACAGTGTCGCATAGATTGCTTTTCAAAAAAATATCCATCATTATGTTTGGTTTTTCAACCATAGGCATAGCCGAGTGGGTTAACGCGTTAGCCTGGCTTATGGGAGGTCGGCGGTTCAATCCCGGCTGGCAGACCGAAGTGTTTTTTGTATGTAGCACTTTAAAAGATCTCGGTGCATTGAGATATCTCAAAAATATGCACAGAAGCATGGCCTGACCACTTGTGTGAACCCGTAATTTTCATTGAATCCGGTGTGCGGCATCACACACTGGCCCTATGTCCCACAAGGGATTACATGACCCAATGAGATGATGTTTGGTTTTAGTTCATCAGCCCAAATTTACTACTCTCATATTATCATTATTATATTATAAAATTCAATGCATTTTGTTTCACTTATTACCCTACCTTACGCTTAATACTCAACATCTAGCTTGGTCTAGCAATGTTGTATATCTTGCCATTCTTATTTCTATAAATACAAATATAAAATGGAACGATTATGTATTGCTCTATTAATTCTAAAGTATTTGCAGGACTTTGAAGTCTGTGGATGCATGACACAAGAATTAAAGTTGTGAAATCTCTTTTACTCCCTCGACAACTTTTGGCATTCTTTTGTCTCAGTCGATGTGAATTATATTTTTTTGGGAAAAGTAACGTTTGTGGGATCGTATGCTCCAAAAAAATAAATTACCTATCTTATAGGAAATTATATCAGGATTCCAAATTTACCAAATGTGTAGTTTTCCCTTTAAAAATTGGTCTAAGAAGGACTTCATTTTCCTATGCAAAAATGATTTACCACTAATATAACCAAGGTAAACTCGGTTTTTTGCTACACTTGTGATTATTATGATTATGATTATTTCATCAGAAGTGTTTTTTGGTACAAACGAGTTAATATAAAAAAATATTTTCATATGCATAAATCTCAAGATTTATTCTCGATTTTATTACTAATTTTTCTATAGAAATAGCGAAATAATACGTTATTCGTTAAATTTTTGTTTTCTAGACATTATAATATTTTGTATATATAAATGTCCTGATAATATTGTCACCGCAGGATTCTCTAGCGGCTGAGTAATTCCTGAAATAATTAGAAGTCTAGGACCCTCACTAATTGAAATAAGAAAAACGTAACACTTAGTGATTTTAGTTTGAAATATCCTAACGTGGACGATTATTTAATAGATAAATATGTGTTGCTATAAAAAGGTACAGTTTTAACTGTACTTTTAACTGTCCTTAGGATCGGTTATTTTCACCGTAAATATGATATAGCGCGTGCATTACAACATCATAATGAATGCATTCAACTATAACTAGTTGTATTTAATAATATAATAATTAAAATATGACTTTCTATCCCATCCGACTCTCATTTAGAATACATAAATTGTACAGTTTTATGTACCTTAACCTTAACCCAATTAAACAAATTGTTGGGTTTGGTTCCTTTATTATTTCCATTTTCCGCCTGCATTAAGGAAACGATGTTTTAAATAAAATATTTAAGTAACTTTTTTTTTTGTTAAGTTACATGGCCGCTTGCGTACAAGTGATTTTGATTACAAAATTTAACGGTAAATAAACAGTGCACTGCTAGCAAACAAAGCGCATTATAAACATTAAGACAAATCGCATTCTAAGGATTACGCGAATATGGAAAGCCATCATTATGACACACAAAAATGAGTAAATGCAAATGAATATATACCAGCATTACAGCATACTTATTGTAAATTAGATATATGTAGATTTGCGGTTAAATCGGTATTGCTCTCTGTTCATGAAGTTGTCGAGAATATGTTCGAACACGGCGCGCACATAATTAGATTTCACTTTCAGAAAACATTAATTAAATCGTTTAAAAGTCTTGTGTGAGCGCGCTCGCAGACAAAAAAGTGTTCCGCGTGCTCCGAGCAACGAAATCGTGCAAATGCTAATAATCAATATTAATTTATACGAAGGCGAACAGTAATTCAGACAACACCAAGTTGGCTTTTGCTGAAACATTTGCAAATGAGATCGCGCAGCAGCAGCCGCACAGCCACAACAGCGCATGCGCGCACGCGCCTTACTGCACTCCAAGACAGATATTGCTCGGCTGGCGCATAAGATGCGGCGTGATGTCTTGGAGTAAACGCTCGCGCCCGTTTGTACTTCTTCTAGAGTTCTCTGTGTCGACTGTATGTCGAAGGTGATGTTGACGCGGTGCGCGAGCGCGATTGCGATGAAGATGGATTGGATTTTCACGAAATTTAATTATACACGTTTAAAGGTTCCTTTATTATACATATACTAACTCAAGACACACGTTCAAATGCCATCTGATTAAAAGGGGACCCCGAGTGAACGCGCGCGCTTGTTCGAGTGCAATGTAAATAAACAATCTAAACGACCGTATTGTTTTTTTATAGTGTTTATAGTGTGTTTCTGCTTAATGTGCACTAACGCTATTATTCAAGTGTATATAAATGGCGTGTAAGTAATGTAGCCTGGCGCTCGATTTTATTTGAAATTAAGGAAATTCTTACGCGGATATCGTTGAAGTCGTGCTTTTCGAAGAACTAGCTGGCGCACACTTTAGGTGAATTTTATAATATAATTAATTTGTTTAGAAGCTCGATTCGGTATTTGTTTACATAATAATTTATATATGGAAAAACCATGCGATTTCGACCGAATTGTATATATTTTAGCTTGTATCGTAAAAAAATACTTAAAAGGTTATTGCGACGATTTACGTTCGTGAGAGACTGCAATAAAGTCTTATCATTCATTATTATTCATGATGTGTTGATTTTCGTGATCATTTTAATTATGTAATATATATTAAATAATGTTTGCTATTGAGCACAAAACTTAATTATAGAATATAATTATAATAATTATAATTGTGGGATCGTTTGTTTAAACAATGCTGCGCTGATAATGACTTAAGAACCCAGATATATCTGCTTACTACTTTTTGACACAATAATTAGACGCTAATGTCAAATACACCAGTAATATTCTACATACTATATGACACGTATTGCACATTCTCCAATCTAAAACACTGTCGATATAAATAATTGTATTAAAGGTTACCTGTACTGCTGCATATATATATATGCTGACAAACTCAAATCGGATGTAGCTTAAACTTTTTTTACTACTAATGGTAAAAGTAGCTCTCGGTGATAGATAATGAGTTAGACTTACCCTTCCAATTCTTTGCGATTTGTGGCAATTGTGCATTTTTAGTCGCTTTCGGCGAGGTTTGCCGGCTGCTGTCTACTTAGCTGACTGCCGATTTGACTAGAGCGTAGTGGTAGATTCTTTCCTAATTACAAGTTTTGGCTTGAACGAAGTTTTTCCCGTAAAATAGAAATGATACGATACACACGAAATTGCTTTGATTTCATTGCTATGAAAATCACAAAAGTAGTGTCACTAAAAACACAGTAACTTGTGAACTAATGATCGGATTGTATCATACGGATATTTTTTTATTAATGGCTCCGACTATGAATCATATTATGTACTTTTCAGCCCAAGTATTTAATAAATATTTTCACTATTTTTTTTATTTGTATGAAACTTTATCCTATTAACTAAAAAGAATTCCAAATTGTTAAAAAAAAAGATTGTCGTACCATTTTGGCAGAAATACTATACCCAAATTCTAATAGATATTAAAATAAAAAACAATTATTCTCCCTGATTTTGCCGTTAAGGTCGATGTTATTTGATATATTAATGTCCATTCAATCAAACAAAAATTACACTTAAATTTTTTTTTGTTTGTAATTATATCATGTTGTTGTCAAAAATTCACTTTTAGGTGAATACTTGAATAGTATTATTATGGGTTTGGGTATTACCTGAAGACTTAATTTTAAATAATTCAAATAACAAATCCTACGCAATAAAATGAACTAATTTTGATACACGTTTAAAAAATCCAATTATACATATAGTCAATTTTACCAGTGACTGTGTATTCTATTAAAACCATCGAACGATATTGCAATATATTAAAATAATTGTGTTGTTATTCTGGTAGAAATGGGTAAAATTTAATTGTTGGTGAACAATTTAATTAAATTCGTGCGACACACAATGGCGGTTTTGCTGGAGGTACATTCGGATTTGAAAACATGTATGTGGTTATTTAATAGTCTGGTCGGAAATTCGTATTGTTCACCTGCGTACCATTTGCAATGTATGTATGTACATACAACATACATTGATAATGTACGTATATAGATAACGAGTTTTATATAGACGCAGTTGTTATCTACTAAATTATACATACAAATAATATTTCCCAATTCAAATGATATGCAATATATGTTTGTTTTTCTCTTATTTGTAACTTTTATTTCTAGTATTAAGAAACATTTCTTTTAAATCATAATATCCATTAAGTTTAGATTTTTAATTACCATTTGGCGAATTACCCCTTATCACCCTTTTAAGACGGTTTAAATTTTGACCAACATTTTAGAAAAATGTCATTTAAAGGGGGCACTGATAGGCTAGGGTAATTTAAAAAAAAAGATGAAATACAGCTGACTACCCTTAATGGTGGCCCTCTTAAGTTTTTTTTTAAAACAAAAATACAAAAAAAAACAAAAAGTACAAAATTTTATGGTCAATTATATAAGCTAAAGAGTTGGCGCAAATGCAAATACCCGTGTATCATTTTAGAGTCGCTTGCGCGATTCAAGCTTCAAGATTAGTTAAACACTAGAAAAAAACACCATCCCGACATTTTCAATTGAATTTTGAATTGTTTTCATAAAACTATGTTCATTAATGTGGCTTTAATTCTGTACCCAATTGAATTGGAATATAATTTATTATAAATAAGGAATGTATCCCGTTTAGCCATAAATAGTTTGGACTTAAAAAATTAAATTAAATTAAATTAAAAAACTGTATTAAAGAACTAATCTACATTAACGGAAGCAATTAAAATAATAAGCGCATGCACCAAATATCGCATTCACGATATAATTTCAATTTCAACACTAATATCCAACTCACAATGTACGCGGCAAACGTGTGCCCACATATTTGTAATTCGTTCGCGCGTGCTCAAAATGCATTTCTATACATAAAATGTGCAATTTTGTTCACAATGCACATTTATTTTATATAAGAACACATATCGTGTTCACAAAATCACGACTAATAATAATAATAATAATACTAGTAATAATTGCAAAATGTTCATTATTTGTTCGTCGCGAGCGACGTGCGGCGGCGCTGTGTTGATAAGAAAAACCTCATAAATAGGGTGAGATGCGCGCGCGATCTTCCGTATCGACCACGTTTATCACTGGCGCACGCGGCCACAGAGAAATAATTGCGCTCGGCGACTTTTCTCCTTCTGGCTAGCTCGCGAGTCATGTTTAAAATCGTTTAACCGTATACTATAATATATATAATATTTAAAGTCAAACTATATAATCAAATTATTTTAAGATCCGCTTGCATTTATTTGCCTTTTTACTTTTAGAAAACCAGCAAATAAAATGATAAATAAAATTATATAGCCGAGATTTTATTGCGCCCATAATATGTGATATGCGCAGCGCGCAAAGGTTAAAGGTATTTCGTGGTGGCCGCTCGCGATGAATATACCATTTGCAATAGGTCATACACATACTTATACGTATTATGGATATAATGCATAGTAATGTATCGTATATTATACAATAAAACATACATTACATTATACGAGTGCATCTCGAGTGTTTTCTATTTGTTATAGTGTTTGTCTTCCGCATCGCGCTGCGGAGGAAACGTCAAAACTGTCACATCGAACAAAAAAATATGTGTGTAAAAACTGGCACCATCTATCGGAAAAAGGCATTTTAACGCGGAATACGATAGTCTCACATAAAAATCGTTTAGCATAAAACTATCCAAATCGAGAGGAAAAATTCAAAGCAAAAAGAAAATGTAGCGAGCATATTTTTGCATCTCTTTGTAAAAGGTTAAAATTCGCAAAAACAAGATGAAAGCTTTATTATGTGAGACGATGGGATTGTTGAGATTGGTTTTTCGTTGTTTATTTGATTTTTATATATTATTTTAAACGTAACCGCCAAGACTAGAGACTGCAACAAATGACCTGGGAACGTTGAGCCGTTTGAGTGCATTTTATATGTGTGATCGAAATCTGTGATAGACGCAGACAACAACAACAAATTACACATGTCAGTTGAAAATGGCAGTGTTTTTAATAGCTTTTTTCTGCGATGGTAAACAAGTGTAAACTTTTGGTGTAATGTTAAAGAAAATTGCACCTCTGCACAGACTTTCTGATCGACTCGCAGCGATCGACATTCACTAACTAAAATCAGTTCAATTATTTATATGGCCATTGGCAGAGAACCGATGTCACGATTCAAATTAATGGAACAAAATCATAACGAAACTACGGTCCAGTGCGTTTAAGTCTAATTTGTCAAACTCGGAAGTGAATCTCGAGGCGTCTGTGTGTCTGTTTGCTGCGCTCGTGATCGACAATATTGATCGCTATGTGATTTACTAAAATATCGACGACACAAATCGCACGAATTTGTATTTCTATTTTAAATGTTATTGGAAGCAAATGCGTATTTAATGTTCAATTGATAGATGAGCACATTCGCATTTAAGGTGTTTCAGTTTAATAAAATAGAAGTAAAGTTTCAACTTTATAAAAGTTTATTGTGAAAAAAAATCCAAATGGAAGAGAAGATAAATACTAGATTATAGAGAACTTCACAAATATTAAATTTAATTTTATTAATAAAATAATTATATGAATGACGCACATTTTGGCGAACAAAACAAAAACTCCCACGGATCTCCCGCGCGTTATTTGAACGCGCGCGCAGTGTAACCCAAATACTTACCAAACGCCTGCACTCGTCAATCATTAAAGTTTATGCACTCTTGCGCACAGGTGGATTTCAAAGTGCCGAGCGCGAGCAACAGATTTTCAGAGACGTTGTTCGTTCACATGACCCTCGTAGGTTATCATAATATATATACATTTTTATCGATGTTTAGTTAATATTGTTGTTATATTATGAGCAAGTGCGCACTCAACATATATGATAAACTCTTCAATCGCATATTATTATTACTTTTTCAATGTATGCATTTGTATAAGTATACCAAGTATATTATATGTTGTATACTGGATGTATGCACATTGCACATGCACACTTAGCTGAATGAACTTTGCATTTTATGTGCTCGGTGATTCGGCTTGATAAACGAGCTCAAATACGATGTTGGTAGTTTAGATCGAGCCTCAATTACTTTCGGATTCTAGTATGTACTCAGATATTGCCCAATATTTTAACTAGAAAACCGCTGGCTAGAGAAGATCGGATAGGTATAGAGAATCCGATTAAAAACCGAGTATTTATCGAGTATTTATCGAGAAAATTAGAGTAATAATAGATTCGTAAAGTTTTTTGATGACAGATTGACGGACGTTTTGCCAGACGACTTCCCAGACGACTTTCCACGCAATTGCGGACATCAGTCTCCTTCCTCAATTGGAGGAATCTTGGGACTGGAGAACATGTGGTTCCAACAGAATGTAGCAACGGCGCATTCTTCACGAGCCACATCCGGCATTCTGAATTCTGAATTCCCGATCACCTAATCTCTCGTTTTGGCGACTTGACGGCGATTTAACCGTTCATTTCGTGGGTTTTTTTTTTAAATATCTGTCATGAATTTGAGAAATTATCGTCAAAAGTTCTTGTAGTTCTGCTAGTTCTGGTCTAGGCCTATTCTGAAAAGCTTATTTTCAAGCTATACAGAGGTTTCATAATATTTTCGGGTTTTCATAGATGTAATTGTGTCGAAAATACGATCGAACCGCTAAAACCATATATACTTTATAATGTTTTGGTACATACATGTACATGTTTTTAAGATTTGTAGACCATTTTTTAAAGACGTTCCTTTTAATGGCTCCATTCTCCATTCCACAGTTATTTGTGCCATTTTTGAAAACCTATTCTTAAAAATCAAAGCACGTAAATAAGTATTTGTTATTAGCGATTTACGATCTGGTTTGGAGAAGTAATTCGACAGGTTTTGTCAAAAAAAAACAATTTTACGGATCCATTGCCCTTATCTTTTGTGGCGTGATGCTCCGCAGGCCGATAGCGCTGCACGAATATTTTTACTTGTTTGACTGACACTGAGAACAACCGTTCCAATTTTACGTAATTGGCGGTAATGCATAAGAAACATTCTGTGGTATGGGTTCTAGTCCAGATGTCGATGGTATTTGTAAAGGCACTAACTTTGGTTAACCTTATCTACATCATGACAATTATGAGATCCTACTGTGCCAACATCATTTTCTTGATGTTGTTTCGGCATGTACGACATACATTGGCAGAGCAAGCTTCATCATAGTTTGAAAAGACTCAGATTCAGCAACATTGTATAACAAGTTTTTTTTTGGACAGCCATATTTCTGGGTGATAAGGCCATCTAAATAAGTATTATAAAATATTAAATATAATACTTATAAATATGTTTAAAAAGTCTACATAGTATATAATAATTACCTGGAATAAACGATGAAATACTTTTAAAAGCAGCTGTAATAGTCATATATGCTCCGTTTTGTACAACTTAGCGGAGGTGCATTCCGGTTCATTCAATGTGAAAGCAGATTCGGAATTGACAGATTGATTGAGGTATACGGCGAGACTCGGTGTTACAGACAGCAGGATCAGACTGCCTATTTGTGTCCTATTATAATTTATAAGGTTTATATAATGATGATGTTACTACGAGTATAACTTGGCTTTTTTACTTCTTTGCTAGCTAGATTCTTTTTTACGATATTCGAATACACTTGTTCACTTCGCATTTACAAATTGCTATATGCTTAATTTATGAAAATCTGAATGAATTAATAAAATAAATCAAAAACAAAAAAAAATATGTACATATATATATAATAGGGTGTCAAAAAAGTCCTGCGTAGTAGTACTGTAAAATATGTCGGATTTTCTTTTTATTTTGTTTCATGTTTGCGACGCTATAAATCACGAACGACTGAACCAAACAACATCACCTTTCCAACAAGCTATAGCATGACCTGATGCGATGAATACAACTAGAACTACGCGCTTGCAACGACACCTAGCGA
>JANSTU010034871.1:0-11616 GCA_027564075.1 Bolitophila hybrida
CGTGAAACAAATGCATTTAAACATTTATATCAAAAACAACGCCAAGATCGTCATGAAAATTAAGTTTCGTACTTAGACAAAATACATCCGATATGTTATAATATACAATAGGTTAGCAAATATTATAGGTATTCACATAATTTGGATTTCTCTCGATTAAAATGATTTTATTCTATTATACATATTTTGAATGTATATGTAATTTTCGTCGACCGCAGAAAAGTATGCTTAAATTTATGTTCTAGTCAATTCTTTTGCCAATTTTTATGGTGTCAGTATTAAAAAGTTTTAAATCAGTCTGAATAACTGAATGCCTTTATTTGAAAACCAATATTTAATTATGTAAACAAATCTTTAATAACAATTATCTATTTGCTTTTATTTTTCATTGGATATAATTTTGTTTTATTTAGTGTTTTGCACCCACACTCTGTATTATGTTACTTAAAATGTATATGTAAGTTTATTTCAAAAAGGAGATTTTTTAATAAAATATTAAAATAATTAAAATTGTCCTTATATTTCAAACCTAATCGTATAATATTTCTGTTTTGTCTGTTCTACATAGATTTTCCACACACTACTTTAAGGGTCTTTTTTTTTGTTTGAAATTTCTTTATTTGAAAAAATAACAATAAATATGGTATTCGAATAAATAAAATAACTACATGGGAACATTTAGCGCTCTGAAACCCGAGTGATCATTTGGGAACTATCTAACGTAAACCCGACCATTCGGAAATCAAACAGAAGCTCTACAAAATCAGAATTCCAGATTTTAAAGGTAAGAAGTATGATGTGCTCCCTACATACTTACGAACATAGCCAGGACGCAACGATTCTAAGATGATCCAATTGAAATCTAAAGCGCCACCAAGAAACATGAATGGAAATGGTGTATTTATGAGTATTACTCATATAGAGCTTTTATCACTCGTACTCGTACTCGTATACGTTACGGTGACAAGAGTTATTATTGTACGTGGAAATATTTCTTTGATAACAATGCAAAACCGCCTAAGTCACTTTTTGTAGTTTTTTTCTAGATAGCTGTTAATTTTAGTTTTATAAGTAAATGTGTAAACGTTTTTATTTTGAAATATTTTGAATATTTGAAATATAATATATATAATATATATAATATATAATATTTGAATATTTTGAAAACCGATTGATTTCCGAGCGCAAAATTAAATACTCGATTTTTATTTATCCGAAAGATTTCAGTCCTCAAAAAAAGTTGTTTCATATGACACGCTAGCGTGTCTAAAATATGCACAGAATAGCTACTAGCTTTTAGAGAATAAAACAAATCATCCAAACTTTTTGTACTTCGCGGTTGTGACAATCGCGTTCCCTGTACTTATTTATTAATAGCAAGAGGAACCTACTGATTTAAAGTGCTACATTCGAAAAACACTTCGGTCTGCCGGCCGGGATTGAACCTCCCATAAGCCAGGCCAACGCGTTAACCCACTCGGCTATGGCTATGGTTAAGAGAAATTCTTGACATAAAAAAATAACAATTTTATTTTAAAGGGTGTTCCTTTAAAATTCAAAAGAATAGTTTGCGTTGGTTTAGTTTTATTTAAAAATATTGCATAATCTTAATCAAATGCTTCCACAGTTAGTCCAAATTCTTGATGACGTCACGGCACAATTTCTCCTCAATTCAGTTGTTGAATGGTAGTGGTCTTATTGACGTAAACATTGCTCTTGAGATAACCCCAAAAAAGAAGTCCGGCGGAGTCAAATCGCACGATCTCGTTGGCCAAAACTTTTTATGGATGCATTGGCACTTCAAATAATTCCCTTGCATTTTCACTAGCCGTGATCTATGATCTATGTGATCTGATCTATGTTCTTGATTTTTTTTCACAATTAGCCCAATTCCACTTTCGGTAGGACGATTATGCTGACCGAAAAAATAGCGCAGAGAACGGAATTCATTTTTGTTTGAGCGTCCATTTTCGTAATAGGCCTCAATAACGTTTACACGTTCTGCGATTAATAATCTATTCATGATGCACCATACAACAATTTGCCAAAGACTAAGCTTAATAAATGTGAAAATTAGTTGACAAAAAACTAATAAGTGAAAATATTACAAAAAAGATATAACAGCGGATAAATTAGGCTCTGTCGATCAAGATGCTATAGAGTCTGCTAAATATTATGGCATATCAAAAATTGGATAGCCGAGCAAAACTGAACTTCTCAGTGCTTGAGCCAAATATTTAGCCAAAGCATACATTTGATCAAGCTTCATAGGCAATCGTCAGCCTTCAATAAAATAGTCAAAGTCCAACAGAACAACCGTCATAACCCGTATCGAATTGTCAATCAGCCATCGATCAAGAAATCGTTTATCTGTCCAATACGTGAAATGAACACTACGTTTGGTTATGTCGACAATTCGAATTATTGCTGTTGGCCGAGAGAATTAATAAAGTAACCGAATGGGGACTTTTTCGGACTCACTCAGCATTCGGATGTCCAATTTCCTTCCTTTCACAGAACGTCAGATTATTAGCCGCATTACCCAAGCACCGGCATTTTCGCTCCGATACTCGTTATTGGAAAGACAATAATTCAAGATGTCTGAAGACTTGTTATAGACTACATCGTTGATAGATACGCTAAATTTCTCAAAAACGTTATGCAAATGTTTCATCACCATACATTACCTTCAAGACTTGGACTATTCCACGTCTGGAGCTCATAGGCGATCAGGTTGCCATAGAGCTTTGGAAATACGTTTCACGAGGTTGCAGTTTCGGATCAATTAAAGTCACATTTGGTATTATCCAAAAGTCAATCAAATAGAGTCATTGCTGACATAAGCCAGGTTCTGCCCATCAATTTAACCGAACTAGAAGCCACTATGGAATATTGGATTCAGGAAGAGCAGGCACGATTTTTTTGTGGAGAAGTCAAGGCTCTTCGTTACCACCTGTAAGAACCATTTCTAGTCACGGGAGTCGACTTCGCCGGCCCGTTCGCAGGAAAAGAGAACGTTTATGATACACCCGAAAATCGTCTCATGTTGTGGGGTAACCAGCAGAAACTGACACAAATATTCGGGAGCATGTCAGATGCTCGAAAAATAAATGTATGTATGATTTGTTTAATTTTAAGTGTACTTTTGTTCTATTTTCAAAGAAGCAAACAAAATGATATTGATTAAGATATAATTGATATTTGAAGATCAAAATGTTGATTAAATAATTTTAAATGTAATTTATATGACACATTTTGCTGTGTTTTAAAAAGCCATACTGATATTATTTTTTTACATATAAATTATTATGCGCATATGAACGTTAGAGAATCTGAGCCGGACCCAGATATTCTGGCGGCGGTGGCATAACGACGATGCAATTTAGAAATAAATGAGCATCGCTCGTCGACAACATCCGAGTCGGACAAATCTTCCGCCAACGATTTGGCCAAGAGGATAGAGTATCTCGACCTAATCAGGGACCAGACGGACTCGTAAGAAACGTCGAAATGAAGACAACATACAAAATACCAATCCAGAAACTCGTACCACTGTATCGTATCATGGGTACCTGAAAAATAATTATCTCCTCGTTGCCCTTTTGCCGGTCGCGGATAATAGTGAATAAAATGAACCAGTTTTCAACTAGAAAAAAAATCTTCTATATATTTTTGTTAATAGAATACATAATTAGTACTTTATGACATATAATATTTATTGTATTTTATTATTGAAAATGATTTTACCGATGAAAAATGTGTAACGAAAAGTGCCATTTCTTCAATTAAGTTCGGTGAAAATATCGGTAAATTCAATGTAATGTAGGCAAATTAAAATAATTTAAAAAAACAAATACAACATGCACATTTTCTCGATTTGGTATCCAAAAGAGGTATTAAAAAAAATTCAACCTACCCGTTTTGGGGACGTTTTATGGCCCCAAATCCACAAAAAAATAATAAAACCCTTAGAGGTTAGAGGACATCAAAGTTTTTTCAAAAAAACGTTAAAAGTAATTTTTGGCCACCGTTTGAATCTCTCTTAAAAAAAACAACCATAGAGAAAAACGGATAGAGTACCAAGGAATAGTACCTTCTACTGTACTCTATTTAGTAACATGTAAAAAATCATTGTACTTCAATAAACGCCGGACGTTTGTGGGGTCCGATTTCCATTTTCTTTGTTTTAATAGATATTTACAATATCTTTAATGCTAGAAAAAAAAACATTTAAACTTTATTTTACCACTAATCCCCGGGTGCTTTTTTAAATGATATTGTTTTATCCATTAGTTTTTTTTACTTTAAACTGTCACCACGCCCAAAGTATAATTTCCACGAAATCTAAAATAGTACGGCTGTGTGCGGAAACTCTTAATCTCTAATAATTATATTTCATAATAATACTCGTAATATAATAATTAGTTTTTAACCCTCTCACCCCCATCTTTACACACAAATACAAAAATTTCATCAGGGTTGTTCGATTTTATTCATATTTTTTAAAACACATGTATTTTAAATACCTTTCCAATGATCCCTCACACTCCTAGGTGCCTCCCTCTCACCTACTTAAATACCCTTACCATTATTTAAAAATATTATGCCTTCTCACCCCTTAGGGTTTCATTAGTGCCGACTGTGGGATGAAATAAAATCAAATGAAGGAGCTGAAGTACACGAGAGCGAAATTACCCACAGAACAAAATTAAATCTGATTACCCTAATGGGAAATAGGAGCAACAAATTGAAGGAACTTCCAACTAAAAATGGAGTAACAGTTTAATGTTTTTTAGAAATATATTACTAAATTGGTAAGAAGAACAACAAAACAAACAGTATGTGAAAAGAACTGATCAGATATTCGAACTTTTATTTACGGAACGACGTAATGGCCGAATGAGTCATTTAGCCGAAAGCCCATTTGGCCGAATGTGCTAATTTTGCCAAAAGAATAAAAAATAATCCGAAAAATTCTTAATGGAAAATATGTTAGGAGCAAAAATATGTTTTGAAATATATCTTTGCAAATGGTGGAAAGAAATATGGTGGATAATACTCTGTGACATACACCTTTTTAAAAATAAAAAAAACTAGGCTAAATACAAGACCAGCCTAAGGAAAACACATTTGGAAATGGCAAAAATATGCGAACGACGCCATTTTCAATATGGCTTTAGGAAAACAAACCCTGAGAAAGCTTATTCGGCCAAATAAATTGATTTTCGACCAAATGTTTTCTTCGGATATACGAAATTTGTAGATTTTTAATTCGACCAGTACCCTGTTTTTTAAAGCCACAGTCTGCATTTTGTAATATACCTACACATAAAGTTTTATTACGGTAATAATCCATAAATTAAGCCCCCCTCCCCGAATTAATTCTTTGAACCTCCCAAAATAAGTCATAAACATAAAATTCCCTCATATAGAAAATGCTACTAATAGAATTACAATTAAAACCAAGTTATTTTTACTTACCCTATCCATAATGCCAAAACTCTCGAATGTTATAATATTTGGAACAATATTTGCGGCCAACTTCACTAGCGGATCCTCGTAGCCCCACAAATAATCGTTCACAGTCAAATTAAGCATTGGCTGTGCATTCAACGATTTTGTGAGCGTACTTAAAGCTAGTGCGACAAACATTGACATTTCCGATGCGGCCGTAGATGCACCCAACAGTGGAATATTCGGTACAGTCACTATATCTGTCATCGGATCACCAACAGATCGATCACGTATGAATTTTACCGTTCGCTTTGGGTAATAGGTGAGTGTGCCGTTCGGTTGGAATGTGTAATTCAGATGCTCAAGGAACTCCCTGTTGAAAGTTGGAACTTTTATATTTATTGAGAAAATTAAAAGAAAATTGGGTTTACTGATAAACATATGGTCCGACCTCCTCTAAGTTAAGCTTTTCGTCTTCTTTGCTAAGAAAAGCTGCCAGATTGGTCACATTGAACACGTACACGCTGACGAATACCTCCAAGGGTGGTTTCTTGAACAGTGCAAACAAAATCGAACCCTCACGTATTGAAAGTTGCTGTGGACGTAATATAAATATATAAATCATATCTATCTAATTATTGTATACTTACATCTTTTACGAACATATCCAAAGGATCCGTAACAACGATCACGCTGGCTAGGCAAACGAGCAACGTTCCAATCAATGCGAACTTGATGATTCCTGAAACAATACAACAGTTTTTGTATTCTCATTCTGTACAAAACATAAAAAAAAAACAATAAACTCTCCTCTGGTAATCTTACAATAATTCATACCTGCGTAATTATTTAATTGCTCATCGATAAATTTACAAATAAAGAATTTAACAAATCGATGAACTAATTGGCTTTATGCTTACTCGTCATAAAATGTACAATCTGAAGTGGTGCATCGCGTTGTAGGAAGGCCATTCAAATTGATCCATTAAGATCATTCCACATGCTCACACGCATAATTAGTGGTATGGATACATTGTATACACATCTCAAGATTTAAGAGTGTGCATCGAAGTACTTGAATTAAAATACGGCGAGACGCAATCATAAATATGAATTCGAATCTAGACGCTCGAAGCGTGCATTCATGTTAATAAGCAGTTAAGCATAATTTTTATTAATGTAACTATACTTCATTGTAGAGTATCAATGTTCTCTTTCGGTCAAGGTCGTTCATATATGCTTTCGCTAAGCTTTAATATCAAAAGCATATATATACTGTATATATAATTTATACAATAATATACATCATATTGACAATCGAGAATTACCTGTGCTTGCACCATTTGACAGCGTCTTTCTTCAGCAAAAAGCACTCTCGCGCAGACACACGCGAAACCATGAATAACGTTTAAATCAAGTTGTTGGACAGTTTTATGAGCGCGCACCGCACAAGAAATTGGACATTTCTCAAAGAAACCGGTTTTCGCGAGTGCACGCTTTTTTGTTAACGTATTATTTTGTATTGTCTTTGGTGCGGGCCGGTTGCACTTTTCTCGAACTCGCGTTTCCTTATACCTATAAAGATGTGTGTTTTGAGGAAGTGCGAACAGCTAACCGGATTGTGGGTGCATGCGCAACATGGTATATTTATATATATCATTATTTTGATTATCATTTGTGAGAATATATATATATATATATATATATATATATTTAAGTATACGGTAAAAACTCGCGTGAGCTCAAACTGAACTGTTAATTTATTGATGGATCCATGCTGACATTTGAGTGCGCATATACGGAAGTGTATAGGTATAAGGTATTTACCTTTGTAGGTGTATACACAGGTATTATATTTCTTTGTTGTGCGTAAACAGTGCGTGTGAGTCAATCAAAAGAGGGTGGAGATTTGTCTTGTAATTTGTAATGTCCGTATCGTGTATCTAGAGGTCAATTATGATCTTTGATTTAATTAAATAGGTTACACATTGTGAAGTCGAATTTTTATTTAATAATAATTATAATAATATTACTATTTCTGAGTATAATGTTCTTCTTATAACGAAATTCATATACAAATATCCTTAATTTAACTATGAACATACAACTCGGAAAAGAAGATTGTCATCTTTAACCGTGAAACGTACAAAAGTCAATAATTGTTAAGCCCGTATATTCAAATTTCCATTAGTCTAAAAATTGGTTTGAGTACAAAATTCAGGAACAAACAATACAAGTACGAAAAATGACCATTTTTGTTTATATGTAACAATTGTCGGAATTTGTATTAAACGACAATTGGCGGAAAACAATTTAACCGATAAACAAATGCCGGAAAAAAATACAAAAAAATAATATTATAATAAAGTTTGTATGATTGATTTGTTTGACGAAAAAGCGTTTGAATGAATAATTTACAAAAACTTTTTTATGTTTTTTTGATCAAAAAGGTGTTGGTCATATGGTTCCAAGCATCCGCCATTCCCAAGGGTTGCTATAAATAAGCGATATTCAAAAAGTTTTTGTTTTGTTTTTGGATTTTTACTAGAAAAAATGTTGTTTTTGGATTTTTACTAGAAAAAATGTTGCTTTTACTAGAAAACATTTTGTTTTTGTATTTTTACTAGAAAAAATCTTGTTTTTGGATTTTTACTAGAAAAAATCTTGTTTTTGGATTTTTACTAGAATATATTGTTTCTAGTAAAAATCCAAAAATAACATTTTTTCTAGTAAAAATCCAAAAATAACATTTTTTTTTTAGTAAAAATCCAAAAATAACAAATCCAAAATAACATTCTTTATACATATTGAATATTTCATAATTTCATATATTTAAAAAAAACACTTACTTTACAATTTTTAAATGGTCTGAATGTATTTGTTTGTAAAACCCCAAAAAAACTGAACCAACATCGGGGCATTGTATATCCGTAGAATATATTCATTTATTCACGAGTACTAAAAGTATTAAAAATCGCCGAAAACGCACAGAATTTGTTAGTTAATTTAAATACATAATTAAATGTTAATTCTAATGTTTTGGGTTCGTTTAATTTTGTGTATCTAATTTATTTACTCTAAACTTAAATAACAACTGTACAATTATGTAAATAAACCCACGATCAGTGTAAGCATATGCCGTTTACGTTTTTTTTTAAAAGAGCACTCATTGCACATTTATTTTATGTAAGCAAATGCTTTGGTATAAAATAAATTATACGGTAAACATTCCTTGTAAAATGATCGTATTTAATTAGCATTTTTATATAACCATTAACAATTGTTTATATAAATACGTTGTTAATGATAATAATGTTTATAAATATATATGTAATTATGTATGTGTTTGTTTACTTTTGATATCGTATTCAATAAAACGCAATTATAGTATCTATTATAATAACATTATTGTTTTTAAAACATCAAGATCATGAGTAATTTTGTTACCGTGAATTCAAAATATTATATCACAATTATTCGATCATTAACCTCTTAAATCACATACAAATATTGCCTATTTGGCAACCCAAAACTAACCGAAATAAACCAACTCGCAAAATCGACTTTCGAAATCTTTTCAGAAACACTGTATAACACACACACACAAACAGCTCACTCGCGATCACTTTTGCAAATAATTTAAATACAGCAACCGCAAATCACGAATAGAAATCCCACCGCACAGCCAGTTCGGGCTCGACTAAATAAATTATTCTTGTTCTACACCAACTTGTTGGGATTTACCCGCACAGACGATTTAAACCGATCAAATAATATTCATATGTATATAATAATAAATATTGTATATATAAGACTGCGGTGTTCCGACCACGAACGCTCAAAGACTACTGAAGCTTGAAGCAAGAAGCACAGATACAGAGCAAAGAGCGACGCTTGAAGTCGCAATTATATCTATATATGTATACATAGTGTATACATGTAGTTGCGCACGCGCCAGAGCTTTGAGTTTTGAGTGAGTTAAACGTGCGCGGACTATAGATATAGTCACTACATCTGCACTCTCACCGTAAATCATGATTATGTCATATGCAAGTGCTTATACTATATTAAATATACCGTTACTTCCATTCAGAAAGGAGAAGTGATTACAAGAGTACCGCCAAGACAGCCAATTTTTATTGCCACAATATGCTATAATATAATTAACTTGAGAAACAGTAAATCGCAGAAACTGACTTGTCACAGCTTATCTGCGATTCATTTAGGAATGTCTTTATTTGCTTAATCTACGATTTTTTTAATGTTTGAGTCAGCGCCATCTCTGCTGTTTATATAATATTGCGATCGCATTAGTTTTCCCAAACAATCCTCCTCCAATCCTTTTTGGTAGAATAATTAAGACCCTTTTCCTAATGTTAAATAAAACAACATTATAGAAGTCTTTTAGGGAACTTTTAAGTTATTAGCCCATTTTAGAAAATAACAAAATATATGCAATTGTCAATTGCTCAGACTAACCGCGAATTGTGGCCTTATCTGTATCTTCTAAATTGTCATCAATGTAGATTTCTGTTGAGATTGTAGAGGCAATTAATCGTAGAATCGTACCGTTCCAAAATGAAAAATCCAGCAAGATTGGTCTATAAAGTAAATTTGATCTTTTTCCGGTAGAATCCATTACATACAGACATAATGACTTCCAAATAATTTAGGGAAATTTGTTTCGGCGAAAGTACACTTTAGGGGCGAATCTACAGGAGAGCGAAATCTCGATTTTGAAAAAAAGTTCACCCCCACTTTTTTTGACTCCAAAAGCACAAAAAATATTCGGCGCTAATGCGCTAGGGGTAAGAGGGTTCGTGGAATTTATACTTTAGGCGTGATGACAGTTTAAATTTGGCAAACACCTTTTAAATGACGCTTAGGGAAAACAACCCCTTGAGAACAACGGATAGAGGGCCAAGGAATATTACTATATAGCCAAAACCTTTTAAATCACGTTAATGGAAAACAACCTTGGGAACGGCGAAAAGAGGGCCAAGGAATAATTTGACTTCGTCCCTTTTGTCATCTCATCACCTCCTAAAATGTTGTGACAAAATTCATATCAGAAAAAAGGGTATAGTCGGTAGATGCAAAGCGCCTGTTTCCTTTGTTTCACAGAGCTCTCACGATTTCCATGGTAATCAGTATACAGCTGATTATGAGAACTTTTATATGGCCTATGGCGCCCCTTAAAACACAATTATTATAACTAAATAAAACAAAAATTAAACGCGTTTTTCAGAAAATCACTTTTTTCAACTGGTGTACAAACAATTTCCGCAAGCGATCGATCGATGTTGATAAACCTTGTACGATTCTTTATTAAGGTGATTTTAAATCACAACATTTAAAAAAACTATGATATAAAAATGTACAGAATGCAAACGATGCAAAAATTAATCGATTTTCATAAAATGTTTTTCAGACGCCATTTTTTTCGATAATAGATTTTTGGCAAACGGTGGTGAATAACGTGGCAAACATGGCAACCATCATCTTTAAAATGACGTTACCTACTTTTTTTATTTGAAGTAATATTAAAAAAAATTAATATAAAATCAAATAATTGATTTTTTTTTTAAAATAAGTGCATCATTACATGTTACCCCTATCTCCCCAAAAAGGAGTAAAAAATGGGGTGATCAAAACATTTTGGTACTCTAAAAAAAAGTAAAACTATAAAATGTTCGAATTTTCTTCCTGATAACTTGAATTAATATGTTTTTGGGGCTTCAACCCCTAAAAACTATTTTATCCCCCAAAAACGTAGTACAAAATTATCAGGGAGGACATTTGAACATTATGTTTTTTTTAGACCAACCCCCCTTTTGACCATTTTTATAATTCCTTTTTTGGGGCGATAGGGGTAAAATTTATGTTGCATTTAAAAAAAATATATTTTTACTTTCTATTTTTTTATTATGACTTGTGTAGTTTTTTTTTCAAGCCGCGCCTCATTAAGTACAATTTTGCCCTATAATCTCGATCACACTATCGTTTAATGTAATAAAATTGAGGTAGGTCATTCATAGATAGACAAACATGTAGTAACATACAAATATATACAACATTACATACGCATCTATTGCACCTATCGTTATCTCAATCTGTGTCCAAATATAAATCTATCTTATAATTAATCTGTGCACTTGCCGC
>JANSTU010034882.1:0-11613 GCA_027564075.1 Bolitophila hybrida
TATACATAATACTTACAAATATGCTCCGGAAACCCTTCGTGCTAAGCGCATTGCCAAAACCACATTTGCATATCAAAATAATGTTTTCAAGAGCACAAAAATAATTATCTTATGCATGCACCTGCAATCTGAATATAAATATAAGACAGTGGCACAGGTATATTTCAATATTGATGTTTAGCGTGTGCTTATTATAAATGCATATAAGGGCGCCCATAATTGTTGGTGTTGCATGCATGCATTTTATAATAAAAGTTTATGTAAAATTGGTACTTAATGCAAAAATGTATGAATTTATTTTTACTGATTTCTTTTAAATGTTCCGTAATTTATACGGAAAATAAAACTAAATCAATTTAGTCGGAACTGCGTACAGATAACTTGCATGTATTTGATGCATTGTAATTTTATTAGTCAGCTGGAAACGACATAAAGTCGTGTTTAATCATTCATAAAAAAGCTCTGAAGTTCCATATTCTGAAGCGTTTCTGTGAGCATCAAAGGAACGTTACTGATTAAAAGTTTAAAGTATCTATAAATTTGTTATACTATATAGTATACATACCACAAAAGTATATACTGCTTTTTATAGTATATATAAAATCTATGTCACAGTGAATAAGATTTAAGCTGACACCGCTGACACAACTTCGAAGTTCTTATATATAACACGTAGCAGTGAATTTGTCTGATGTCTAGATTACATAAAATACCCTCTTTTAATATTAAACTTAGTATGTATTTGTGTAACTCTCCGTAACGGTACGATGCAGGATTAATTGCGTGCTTGTAGAATATAAGTTTATTGATTTTACCCCGACCATAAATCAAATCACGAACATAATGGCTGCATGCCATATACCCTTCTAAGTCTTCTACCCGATCTTCTATACAATAATGTTTTGATTAGTAACGCAAATTTGTTTCGGTTACTTTTGCAGAAAACGCGAGCTCAAAGACAGCTCATTCAAGGACTTGGCGTTTATAAAATGTGCTATTTCAATTCTAAAAATAACGTTGTATTTTTATTTATTTTTCAGAAAAAAATATCACAATAAATCAAACCCATTTTTCGCTGTGCCACAAAGGAACTTATAATAACTATCTGTTCAGCAGATAGGCGATTACGATTCAACGATATAAAAAACAACGTGCGGTCCCATTAAATGTTCCAGAGATCCCACAATGAAGCGTTGCCCATAAGTGTCCAATACATTGCCAATTCTACGTGCAAACAGACATGACCAGATGTAAGGTAATAGTGGGTATCACTCTGACGATAGTGCGGATCGACGTTAGTTGCATGGTTGGAGTTCAAATGATTATTAACGAATGTTTTTTTATCTTACAGAGGCTACGATGCACCTGCAGGGGCTGACTAGCCTGCAGGTTCAATATTCAACCCTGGAGGCCTTTACGCAGGCAGCTCTCCTACTGATATTGGCCGTTGCTATTGTCGCAGCGAATCTATTGATCATTGGAACGATCGTAAACTTTCGTGGTATGCAACAGATTCAAAATCTATTTAATTTGTTTTTTTTTAATGGATTCATTTAAGTTTATAGTTTTTTCTTTAGTATCTAACAATATTCGCATTTGACTTACAAATTTGATAAAGTCAGATCAGGAAAAATCATGAGCTTATCAATTAACAGCACAATAATATGACCTGACTGGTACATATTGACAAAGATTAAAAAATACATTTAAATTTTTGGCACTGAAAATCTTTTAAAATTTTAAAATAATTGAGAAAAACTCGATATTAATTATGACGAAAAAAGATTCTTTTTTTCTGGAAAAGCTGAAGTTTTAAATCTAAATATTTAATAGTACCATACCATGAAGGTTTTCGTTTACCTTCTCAAGAATTTCTTCCTTCTTGGCTTGTTACATTTTCAAAAGTTTAATAAACACTGCATAGACTATTGTACATTTTACACATAACTGGTAAACAATTTACGCTCACCAAAACAAAAAATGCACACCAAAAATAAAATTAAATCACACCGAAAAAAAAAATGCTCACCAAAAAAGGGAAAAAAATATGCCAGAAAATACAAAAATGCATAGTGCACAGTAAATGTTATAAAAACTAATACCAAGTTCGATATGAAAATCGAAATACAAAGCTTTACAGGGTACTATTCCACGAGCCACTATCCGCCATTCCCAAGGGTTTGTTGAATTTTTGTCAAGTGAATTTCTCTCAAGTGGCGACACGTTGGATGAATTGGCGATAATTATTTTTTTTTATTTGCAAATCTTTGTTGGCTTCATCTATGATTTCATCTCGTTGCTAAAAATGTTGTAAACAACATCTTATTGAAAATAACGGTTAGTCAGTAACAAGTTTATGACTTACACTTCGCTTTTCGCGGCTACCAGAAATTCCACCACATTTGGTGACGAAAATACACTTGAGAAAAATTCAGTCCTCGTTAGTGAATTTTTGTCATAGTGTAAAAAATTCTTACCGCCTTTGTCAAGGGTTGTTTTCCCTTAGCGTGCTTCAAAAGGTGTTGGCTATAGGGTACTATTTTCAACGAGTTTGGAGTTCAATTTTGTAACTTTTATAGTTCATATTTAAATTAATTGGTAAGAGTTTTTTAATTGTGACTTATGCAAAAATACATTTGGCGGAGGGCGGTTTTGATTATTTTGGAATGAAAAATAAAATTATGCTGTGTGCATATTTTTATTTATTTGTAAGCATTTTTTAATGCTTGCATGGGCAAAATTCAAGTTTGAGAATATAAAAACATGTTTGTTTTTTTGTTTAATCGTTGCCGTCTTCCAATTCGTGATTGTGTTTCGGTTGAGCGTTAAACTGTGCAGCTGTTATTGTTAATTGTTCGTCGCTGACATCGTACAGTTCCATAAATTCGCTTGAAAACAACAAGAAAACATCATTTCCGTCATTCAAATCATCCACAAAATCTGAATTTATCATTTCAAATTAGAATCTTTTGTGGTTGCAACCTCTAACTGAATTAAATTTAAAATGCTTCGTCGTATCACGTTTGACTCTGTGTAAATGTCAATACCAACTGAGATGAACTACGAATTTCATCTCGAATCTCGATTTAATTCACGTTTTCTCCGTGGTGACTGTTTTTGGGGCAATTCTCAGTGCCTCATGTATTTTTTGCGTATGAACGAAAGTCGTCAGAGTGTATGTAATGCCGCCCATTCTGTCGCCAGATGTTTTGCACATTCTGATAGTAGACTACGTTAATGACTTTAATGTATGGGATTCTTCTTTAAATGAATATTTTAATTAAAAGACAAATATGCAGAATGTGTGCCAACCTAAATTTAAATAATTTATTACAGATTATTTAGATTTTGTAATACACTATTACATAATTTATTAAAGTCCAAAATATATTTACAGTCGGTCCATCGGAGGTAATCAACCATTATTTGCTGTCGCTGGCCGTTGCAGATCTACTATGTGGTCTGTTCATAGTTCCGTTGTCGGTGAATCCCGCACTGACCGGCACATGGCTGTACGGCGATCTAGCATGCAGACTAGTTGGTTACCTCGAGGTTACGCTGTGGTCGGTAACCGTCTACACGTTTATGTGGATATCGGTCGATAGATATCTGGCCGTTCGTAAGCCGCTGCGCTATGAAACGGTACAGACAAAAACAAGGTATTTTATATTATATATATTAAAACCATAATTTGTTTATTTAAATTAAATATTGTACTTCTGCAGGTGCCAATGCTGGATGGCCTTCACGTGGATCTCGTCAGCGTTACTCTGTTGTCCCCCGTTGCTGGGCTACAGTCCACCGATTTTCGACGAGGAGGCCTACATCTGTAAACTTGACTGGGGCAATATGGCTGCGTACAGTGCCACACTTGCCATTCTCGTACTCGGTCCCAGCGTCATATCGATCGTACACAATTTCGGCTACATATTTATTATGATGCGAAAGCTGAAATCGGGTGAACCGATACACGACAAAGAGTACGCCACAGCTCTTGCCGAGAATCTTGCGAATCCCAGTCACGCGATGTCATTTGCACTGGTCGCATCGTTCTGGGTATCTTGGTTCCCATTCATTTCGGTTCGTATCTATGAACTAATATTGGGCGACATCGATTTACCGTTGCTGCACTTTGCTGTTGTCTGGCTAGGTGCATTGAACTCTTTCTGGAAGGTCGTCATTATAACAACAATGTCACCGCAATTTCGACTGGCCTTGCGTGTGTTCTGTCTGACGATCTTCTGCAAGACCAAGGGTCGACTGCAGCATGAACTGATTGGTGTGGATCCGGACGACTAAATCACATAATTATAAATAATCGCAGACGACATCCTACTACTAGTATATAACCATTATTTAATATGTGTTACTTAAATTTAAAGAATTTCAATACAATCATTTTGTAAATGTCGCGCAAGCCAGGCTAGACTATATTTATATATAGATAGATATATACTTACTTTAGATTTAAGCCAATCAATACAAAACTGTGCCCACTGCTTCTAAATAGTAAACAAAATACAGGTTACAAACAATTCGGTGCGGGTAACGCATGCTCTGGAATCGCCGGAGATAACAAAAAAAACACTTTGCATACATCCTATATACATAATTTATATAATATATAATGGATAATAAGAAGAAGTTGAGAGTAAAAAAAAACATTCAATTCACCCTATATAGAGGACATCGCATTTATAAGACTTTTCCCCCGAAGCAATTAAACTATCTTATATATAAATAAAGTATAATTATTATAATAAGCAGTATACAAGAGATTTCGGATTCCAGATCATGGGTTTTCGTCACACCGACCCCGCACAAACAAACACTCACTTTCTCTTAATCAATATCCGAAAAACGATTACTTTTATTAAAAAAAAGGAAATTTTAAAAGCAAAACAATAACAAATGTCATCAGTCACAATTATATTCGAAATTCAATAAAATAATAATAATAATAAATATAACTTTAAAAATACGATACTTATATTACAAAAATATATATAGTATATAAAACACAAACTGCAATAGATTTAGTAAGGAAGAAACGCTCATAAAAATGTGAAGATTAAAAACAACAAACTTAATTAAAAAAAGCTTAAAAACCAGTTCATATAATATATCTATATATAAAAGTAGAGACTTACACAGTATTTTAAACAAACTTCAGGGCTTAAATAAGCGTACATACATTTAAATGAGAAATTAAAATAACTCAATGAGTGAGATTAAGAAAAATTAATCGATGTTATTTATATATTATATATAGTACACATTTTGTGTTGTGGTTTATATATGATTTGATTGTAGTCGTATTTGTATTTGTATGTCTAATATTTGTTAATTCATTAGAATATAAATATATAAATATATATATATAAAATCAATGCAAATTCATTACGTTCAAATTTAATGAAAAGCAGCAATGTTACAATAAATAAGTCTGTGAATATTTATATATATACAAAACATATATAATAAATAATAAAAAAATCGTCAGTTAAAAAAACATATATGTCGTATTATAAATTAACTTAGATAAACGCGCGCGTAAACAAGCATAAAAAATGTATAGAGCGATAACTTTAGAATTTTTTTAATATACAAAAAAAACTCTCGCATAGTTTAATTTATTGTATTATGTATATGCAAAGAAAAACTATATAAATTTTTGTAGAACTATAAATTTAAAGAAATCTCTGTTGTTACCAAACATATATATATTATATATCTAGCAATTTAAGCGATGCGTTCTTAGAATTCTTGTTATAAAACTATATACATTTACTTTACATTTATTATATATATAAAAATACAGACGAAAACGCAAACACTTCTAAGCAATTAAATGTAATGTTCTAATAATTACAAAAATGCCTTTCGTTTCATTTTGTTGAGTTATTTGATCAAGCAAAATAATTCATCAGGGGCCCTATCTTATAACAGACATTTGCTAACAAATTTCGTTCAAAATTTCCACAAGTTCATAAACGTAATTTCGTTAAATTTAAATCTTATAACACAAATTTAAAACATTTGGAAATATGGATATATCGAGTAGTTTGTTTTAAATATTTTTGACATTCGATTATTTCTATATTTAAATGTTTAATACATATTAAACATGGAATAATCAATGGATTCTCTAGCGCATGAAAAATTCAACAACTTTGGTTACTTTGTTTTTAAATGTGTGTTACAAGATTGCAATTTTCTATATCAACTTACGTTTGAAGTAAATGTGTGTTATAAGATAGGGCCCCAGGTTGTTTAGCAGTTTTTTTATTTTGTTGCTTTGTTAGTAGAAAAACAAATAAAACAGTATATGAAAACACGGTAACGCGTGGTGGGCATTATTTCGGTTGGCCGTTATTTCTTGAACGTAAAAGCTCTTTTATCGAGTATTATAAAACATATACATCAAAATAATTGGTCGATCACAGTAATTTGTCGCTAACGTTGTTTCGCATATTATTTACAAATGCATGAATGTTTAGCATAATTTCGTGCTAAACTGAAATTATATGCATGCCGAGTGCGATCGAACAAAATTGCAACAACAAAATGTCTTTATCGTGTACACTATAAGCTACCGACCGTACGACGCGACAGAGCTCTGCACCGCACCATTTCCGGATGCCACACGCAGCCCTCGCGCCAACAATGTGTTCACGAAATATATTACATAAATACATTAGGTACAAATACACAAAACAAAAAAAAACATACAACATAATAATATGTATGTAATGAATAACTTAAATTGTTTTCAGGCATATGCCCACAAAAGAACGCGCGCGCGCAATCAACATAAAATCCATTGTATATACAAGGCACATGCCTTTTATGCATTGTTTGATTCGGAGTCGTGATTTTAATAAGCGATTGCGTAAGTTTAACTAAAATCGAGAAAGAACACAAAATAACAAGGATACGATTTTAACGAGAACAAGGTAACAGTAATAACATGTTTTTTTTTGTAATGAGCCAGAGCCCTGCGGTGACTATTTGATTGCAAAAGAAGCAGCCCTATATAATTGATTTTAATGAGCTGAAAATAGTTGTATTGATTTATCAAAGACAATCATATTTTTATTTAATTTAAATATGTTAATATTATACATATAAAACATACCACAAAAATTATAACAAAATTGTACAAAAGACCGCGATGCGAAGTCCTATCACCAAAAACATCATTCGATTAACAAATATGCTGAATGACAGTTTATAAAAGAGTATTAACTATGAGTCTGGTCTTTCAGGGTCTGCTTTTCATTATGCATTATCTCGCTAGTCGAATGATAGACTGATTGACAGTAGAAGTTATTGGCTTAAACAGATTCTTAAGTTGTTCGTGGAATTTAACGAACTGCACAATCTCCTTCAAGAAAAAAGAAAAGAAAATAGTCAGGCAGTAAAATCTGGAGAACTCAGTTTTGCACCAATTAAATTTTGTATGGATGCAAAAGTGTTGTAGTTGGATAGATATTTTAAGGTTTTTAGCCTCACTTTTCCTGACGTTCTCGATGTTTCCCACAAATTGCTGGTTACAAAGAGTATCAGCAACTGAGCCATACTACTCAAATCTAGCGATAGTCATATTTACAAGCATACATTGTTGGCCTTGATGGACCTCTACTAACACCATAAAAAAGACTATACGATCTCTGAGTTCTTACAATACATCGATTGTTCGCATTAAAAAAGTTCTTTTATTTAGTGGTAAACAGATTAAACATTTCTTTGTGGCCTTCTACCAAGTAGTTCCTTTGTTGTCAGTCGTGAATGTCAATCAGGATTGATATACTTGTCGATCTTTGCCCATGGGTTAAATGACTAACTTAACTATAGTCGTGTCTATTTCATGAAATGAGACAAAGTGTCAGTAATGTAAACGAAGCTTTAGTTTATGTCTTTTTATTGTTACCTCTGCGGCAATCGACACATTTTTCTACATTTTTTGCATTGAAGATCCTTTTAGTTAGCCCAAGAACGAGTTGCTGGCTAACTGCAAGTGATATTCAAGATTTTGCACCACTCCTCACTATGAGCCGCTTTCAGCGCGTTCATCCAAACGTCCATCTGATTTTCGTCTCGTAAATTTGCAAGCCTTCCCGAGCAGCACAATTAGTTTATATTAGGATTAACCAATATTTTTTTAGATTTTAGTTATTATTGTATAACGTTATTTTAACTAATTTAAAGCGTTCAATAAACCTTTCTCTAAACGTAAATGCCTTGTTAGATTTCTAACTTACAGGTAATGTTTAAATTCTAACTATACACATTTTAAGTTAGAAATATTAAGTTATTGCAATGTTAAATAAAGGTTAAAGGTTATAGAACGTTTTATAACGTAGAATTTTAAGTTTGAATTATTACGTTAATCTTACGTTTAAACAATGTATTTTTTTATAATATATAACGAAATATAACGTACTTTATAATGATTGTCCTATAACACAACGCAAAATTTAAATAGTTTTGCATATTAGGGGGTTTTGATGGTCCGCAAAGCAATAGCGTACAACGCTTATAATTAATTAATTATTATCTATAAACAAACTTTCACATTCGATTTCTCAATTTTTCGAATTGTAGTTAATACTTAATACTTTAAAAGAATTGAATTGCACAAAAATCGAAGTACGTTTATTGATAGGGTGTACGAGATTTGTTTTATGAACCAATATGTTAATTTATATAATGTTAAAGTAACGTTTATTTTAAACTAAATTAAAAGCTAGAAAGCTATCTTACTGTTTTTTTTAATAAACCAGCGACAGCGTTAGAAAATGCTGATCAGGATCAAATGTGTAAAATAAAGAACGGAACATTGTTTTTCAACCATTAATTGGTCATCGTGAATTTATGAATTACTTACGTGCCCAAGACTTCAATGCTCCTAATGATTTTAGTTTAGTTAAGTTGAAATTGTTGAAACTTTGCACCTTCTGCATCATGTTACCATCCTTCAGTTACATAGTGCACGCAGGTCTCTATCCGTACCCATTGTGCTCCTACTTTCTTGTTAGGATCTGAAACGGAGATTGATTATTATGAATATAATTGTGGATGCTCTCATTACTCTCAACGAAATGGGATTAGCTAGGCTGTTTAAACTGCAATGCATATTGAGTGCTCTCTGCGAAGCTTAGGTTTTGGTATTTTGGTTTAGAATGGACGATTGTCGCTTGATATTATAGTGATTAGATCCGTCTACAAGGAAGTCCCGCAGCATTTTTTTGAATATTAATTGTACCCTCTCTTCTATTGTACTGGGGGGATTTCAGTATAAGTACATTAAGTACCTCAAAGCCACAGCTTTGTCTGTAGGTCCACCGCTTTAATATTCTGCATCCCATTCGAGTGTGATGTGCTGTGGAATCTGGGAACGAAAGCCGAGTCAGAGTCAATGACAGTAGCAATAGCTCTAATAAGGAGCTTCGTGATATTGATTCTTTATTTTTCGCCACTGCGTTTTGCGATGAAGTCATTAGAGACCAAACTACTACATGTAGATGATTTTCTTGTCGGTAGCGAACTACTAAACTGACTCTCTTCTGGTTTCGTTCCATCGGTTGTTTGAATTTCTGGATCCAACAGGCTAACTACTTGTTGCCAGTTGTCCTCTATCTTTGCTTGCTACTTAACTAAAATTGATTCTGTCTTAGTACGAATGTGGATTCTAAGTAATCGCTTTCTACTTTTTCCTTTTTTGCTGAGCTCAGAGATATTCGGGTATCTGGACCTAACTACTCTCTCCGGTTTTCGCACCGTCTCAAATACATTTGAAATGACTGTCTCTTGCGAACGACGGCTCGGACATTATTTAACTTTCGCTGAACCTGTCCTTCTTTAGACATCTTTCATGTGCTCTGACGCGGATTTCGTGCACATTTTGTTCCACCTTCTGAACCGTTGAATTCTTTTAATTTAATTTATTGATTTGGATTAACGGGATATTGATGCCATCAGTTTAGATATAAAAATAATAAACACTAATTGTTCACGAGTCCGAATAAAAAGAGTGATTCATCATAATGCAAACTACACACACATAATATTAGCGTAAAACTAAAAACGAGAAATCTTGTGAAGTAGCCGTCGATTGTCATTTTTATATGGGCTTGTTGGAAAGGTCTCCTTGTTGCTTGTTGGAAAGGTCTCCGGTTGACCTATTAAAATCAATAAAATACATTTTAAAGAAGGTCAACTTTATATGTTATAAAGAAAAAAGACATATTTTGATATAAAAAATGCTCAAAAGTGCACATAATCTAAATTTGTTCGCCAAATGACAAAGTTACCTGTGTTTTTTTATTTTTCAAGTTACCCGACCACTTATGTCTTTAAAACGCCTTTAAATTAAATTATAATATATTTTATTTCGAATTATTATTTTTTAAGACATTACATTTAATTATAGTATTCTTCTCAAATTCAGCGTCTATAGTTTCCAAAAAGGCCTATAAGGACTACTACTGTATGCTATGTAATTTATATAAATGCATTTAAAAAAGTATTCAAAACGCAGACAAATTTCTAAAAAAAGACTAATTTAACGATATTCGCTTTGAAATGCAATATATAGAAAAATAATATAACTTTTGATCTTACAGACTTTTAGACTCAGTCGATTGCTTACAAAAGCGCACAAATTAAATTAAACTTAATTACAAAAACTTAAATTATATATCTGCCTATATAATAATACAAAAAAAATCCTAATTATTATTCAAATTTTTGAAATAAAAAAAATTGTTGTGTCAACACATTCGTAAATATCATTAAAAATATCAATGAATAAATCAGATTTTTCTCTCAAACATAGAGTTTAACTATTAAAAATTAGTACTGTGATAAATGTTGATGAAAAATTAAAAACAAATCATTATAAACACCAAACCAATTATTATAAAAGCAATGTTAAAGACATACAAACAAGAATTTTTGTGATCCTAGATTAAACCAAAATCATATTATCATAATTTAATTATTGTAAATTGTACATGTAAAAATTATATAAAAACGTATAAGTGTTCTTTACATAGATTCATATAATATATAATTCTTATTAAATGGATTTGTAGATGCTTTAGAAAATGTCAATAAAATGGGTTAATAACGTCAAAAAACAATGTTTCAATCACACATTAAAATGTTTTCTTAAAATGAGACTGAGGGTTTCAGTTTGTAAGTATATCACGTAGAACATATTTTTTGAGCCAATATTCGGCTCGGATTGGCTCGGATCGGCTCGGTCAACATTGGATACCATTTCAGTATAAAAGATATAATATCATGATAATGCCAAAAAATATTTGGGTGTCAAAGAAGTCGAAGGAAATGCGTTTTAAAACAAGCGAACGGTGCATCCCATCCAACTCAACGGTGAACTCGTTGAGATTGTTGGTAAATTCTGCTACCTCGGAAGCTTGTTAACTGTTGATGAAGGCACAGACATTCACATCTGTGCCCGAATCAACAAAGCCCGCTCAGCCTTTGCGATGCTCAGCGTCGTCTGGCCCTCCACTCAGCTGTCAAAACGAACGAAGCTGAGACTGTTCGACTCCAACGTCAAATCGGTCCTTTTCTACGGTTGCG
>JANSTU010034893.1:0-11612 GCA_027564075.1 Bolitophila hybrida
ATTTTTTTGAAAAACTCAAAAGTAGCGTCACTTGAACCTCTGTAACTGGTAAACTAATCGTCGGAGTGTCATGAAATATTGACAGATTTCTTTTTAAGGTTGGTACTTCCTACAGATCCGATGGATTATTACAAGATTGACAAGATTGAGTGATGTGTTAACTTCTTTTCAACAGTTTCAATTCAATTCAATTTTCAAGTCATGTGGCTATCCGAAAAACCACGAACTCAAAAGCAAGTTCTTTCCGATCAATCTGCCTACTGTTATACACAAGAAAGCTGTTTGAACAAATTATTCAAACGCGACTAAATTATTTGTTGGAAATAAGCGAAATAAAATGCTCCATATAAACAGTCATCGAATATTATTTTCCAGTGCATTTTATTTCAAAATTATTTGATGAGAAGAATGCATTGACAAGGTGTGCAATTTTTATTCAAATTTAAAAAACTAACCTCAATTCGAATGTTATTGATATTGTAAAATCATTTAGTGACAAATATGCACACCTCTGCTTTTGTTTGCCACGAAATAATTTGGTGACAAGAATTCCCTTTTATAGTGACGAAAATTCATATGTTTAACCTTGAAAAGCAAATTAGCCGAAACGCCATTTAGCCCATTTATAATTCGGCCAAATGGATTATTTGTCCAATTGTTTATTCCGCCAAGCGGACTTTCGGCTAAATGGATTTTTGGCTAAAATACCCACCGATGGTTTTCACATACAGGAAGTGAATAGAGCACATATCCATAATCTATTTAGTCCTGACATGAACATCACTTTACTTGATTCAGCATTGCTACAGACATTAGCTTAAAGGTTAGAATTTTCAAAGGTTGTTATAGCGAAAGATTTTTTTTGGTGCGAAGTGGTCAACGATCTAATATACATTTTTTTATACACATTTGAAATGTATCTGGCGCAAAAAAACACAATAACTGTCATATTTTTTAGATATCTCTATGCACCGAGATCTATCTTGCTATTTATATTCGGAATCGTGAATCATCAACGCCATCATACACTTATTTTTCTATAAAGGGTGCGTGTGTATATGTTAATTGATGACATTAATGTTCCGTTATTCCAAATCAATGGCATCGGTCAACTGGTATCTGCTTCCACACACGAATTTAATGTTAGGTTTTTAAAGACAAACTAAACATCGTTCCACCGATGTTCGAGTCGTTATCATGCATAAATTGAAATGTAACACTATATTTTTAAAGGCATATGTTTCCATGTGATTTGCAAGAATGTCTTTATACATGAGCATGTCCATTTGACAAGAAATTCTCAAGGTGGGATCAACGCCATCCCACGACATGGTACCCCAGATCATAAATATTATTATTCATCAACATTCTAGGCTGATACAATCCAGCAACGTTCAAACTTTTCGATGCCTTTTTTGTTTCGGCAATCACCTTCTCATACGAGACAAATCCCCTTCCCTGGAGCATCGTTTTGAGATCTGCCAAAAGCCAGTAGCTGGGGGCCGGATTTGTGTCGACTCAGGAGTGACATTCTGATATCTGTAGAATGTCAGCTATATCCTGAAATTTTAGTTTTCGTTCAAACAAAATCATTTTGTTGATTGTGTGGATTTGATTTTCCTGGAGCAGAGGTGCCGTAATGTTTATCAAGCCACTGTTTTGCTACGACGGTATTTTAACCTACCAAAAACCAGTGTTTTATTAACACACGAAATTCTTCTTTCACAAGAAGTTACTTTTAATAATATTAATATGTTATGGTAAATGTTCACGTATTTATATATGCTAAATGAATTAAACATTTTTATTGATTATGTTATGCAATGTAACAAGAAAATTAGTAGTGCCCATTAAAAATATTAATTATTTTAGATTTTTGTTTTACTTTTTGATATTTTAGCATTATTTAAATATTATATTATAATATTAGAATCAAAATATAGGCAAAATATCTAGTGTTAACTAAATATTAATTAAAAAGTTATTATAACGTAAACGAAACGGGTAATCCAAATGTCACCTAAAATTATATTCAAATTCACGTCAATCAGTGTTGCCGGCCGACGTGATGACATTATCACTTGACGACGTTACTGGCTCCAATAAAGCAGCTGGTCAAGGCAGTCTGTCACGTTACATATTCACACAAATTTTAGTCAATATTTTAATAAAAACACATAAAATCCTTAAAAAAAAGTCGGATTGAAGGTCACCCAAATATGAAAATCTCCAAGACCGACATTTCTTATAGATAATTTTATTTGTTTTCGGATCTATACGCGTTAAAAAAATGTATGTCACGTTACAAATTCACTTCATTTTGTAAAGTTTCAGACCAAAGCCTTGACCAGCTGCTTTATTGGAGCCAGTAACGTCGTCAAGTGATGATGTCATCATGTCGGCCGGTAACACTGTTTGGTGTGCATTTAAATAACATTGCAGATCCAAAATTTAATGTCGATTGGAGCAAAACTGTACTGCATTCGACGAGGCAACTGATTATTGTTTTTCTTTCTCTAGTCGCACAAAACCGCCTTTTGTGTACATATTAGAACAACGTGAACGATGAACAATGTCTCGACTGCTATACGCAAAATAATAATGAAAGTTTGAACCAGTTTATTTGGAAAATTACTCCAAAAGTAATTCCAAATGGTTAAAAAATTGTTGAAATCTTTTTTTTTTGTCTCTTGATCCACATTTAATGAAGACATAGGAGCTTTATTGATATTCTATTCACAGCCAGGAATATATAGAAATTCTACGATTTATACCCATCAAAAAATTTAAATTCGTTTTTCTTAAAATTACTTTTTTGAAGTCGGTAGTCAGATTTTCTCCAATCATTTTGAAATTTTGCACACTATGACTGTCTAGTGTTTGCATTTTTTATTTCGACATTTACAACTTATTTTATAAGCCAGTACAGTGCCAAAAATGACATCATTTGCACAAAACGTTCTAAAAAATTCAATTTTTATAGTAGCTACACTCACATATTAAAACAAAAGTTTGGATTTATGAATTTAGATAAAATTTGAAAAACATTTACTACCGTGAACGTATTTTTTTTAGATGCGTCCACTACACAGCCAGATGTCACCGACATAGTTTTAAATATATTCTGACAAAAAAATCAGAGATACTGATCGAAGGGTGTCTTTTTATATGTAATTTATTAATATATAGTATCTTCAAAATAAAATCGAGAAAACATGGCTTTATTTGGTGTACAAAACTATAGGCAAAAAAAACATCCTTGCTATGGATTATGATGAATAATGTGTGTATCTAGATTCTAACAAACAGCATCTGGGTAATGAAGCAGTAACCTAGAGTACTGCGCCACCGCTACTTCTAAAAGATGTCATATGAAGAGGAAAATAGATAGGGACTATTCAACAGGACACATTCAAGAACCAGAAAAAGCTTGGCCACTTTCAAATCAGTTTGCCAATTGTGCACTATGCAAATCTAATGCGTGTTTTTTTATTATACACAAAAATAATGGTAATTTTCAAATCTGTTTATCAATTATTGAGGTGAAAATTCTACTCCATATTTGGTAGAAGAATGTTCATTGCCAACGAAAATTATGCCAACATTTTTTTCAAAATTTAATTTAAAAAAGAAAGTTTAATTCAAAATATTTTTTAATAATCCTATAAATTACAAACTGAATACATGCTTGTAAAATGTACATAAATGCGCCTATCTGCATGTCATTTGCTTGCCATCACCACGCTTAAAATAACGATTTTGCGTGCGTGTTCAATGTAATCGCCAGCGTTTATTTATTGCATAAATGTCGATTAACGCAAAATTATGTACCTTAAACAAATTTCGAATAATAATTGCATTTAAGCCGCTTTCAATCCCGAATTAATGCACGTGTATGTGTGTAGCGCAATATTTTGTGTATGTTCTATATTTTTATAGATATTATATAATATTCCATTATTCTGGCTCATGCAGCTCCCGTTCATAAATTATGCATAATGTGTCGACAATCGTTCGTGAGCTCATACTAATACATGTATACACACACACTCACAGTCACCGATAAACCGTGTCGTCGTGTCAAACGATTATACAAAAATGTATAATTAAATAACATTAAAATTCACCTCTCGTTAAAAAAATACCTAATTTCGAAATATTCATTTTAACGCGCTCGCATTTTTTTTATACATGAGTATATTTACGTTATAACTACATTAATGTTCTATATACTCGTATTATATATATATGTACACAATTTATATGTACCTACATTGCATAAGCTAGACACACACACTTTTCATGCGGAGCATTCCACCGTGGAAATATTTTTTTAAATAAATATTCCTGTGCACGTTGAAAAATCGCACGCGTACGTCGTATGTTTATTAATTTATAAAATTGGCTTCCACATTTTTTTGAAATAATAAAGCAACTCTCAAAAAAAGTGGCGCCAAAAAAAAAACTATGCGCATTAAATAAATATCAAGAAGTAGAGTACCTGCAAATTAAACATTGAGCAATCGTGTATAACCTGGTGTATATATTTATGCAAGCGTCGAGTGCAAGGTGACTACAATTTTAATAATTCCAATTTTCGTGATTGGCGTGCGATCGAAAGCGCAGATTTCAATTAAAAGTTCAACCTATTATTATTATTACTGGTTTTATGTGTATATGCGTGTCTTTATTTGCTCGCACGACTCTCTGCGGTGACAGGCGAACGAGCGAATGCTGTGCCAACCTCACGAATGTCCCCCCTCGTACAAGGCAACCGCTGGACGGTCGTCTGTTCATAGACGCATGCCGCCACAACCGCACGCCATCTCGTTTTAATCGGCAACTTAATCGCAGACTTAATCGTCGACTTATCTACACCGCGCACGCGCACGTCATAATATTATGTCAAAAGCCTATTATGCTTGTGCCAACAGAAAATTGAGCATTTACATGATATGCAGATTGTGTGAGCGCAGACACCGTGCTGAGATACCAGTCCTATATAAACTATATTTATATTTATACAGAATTACATTCATTGCTCTTGGTATATATACTTAATATAGTAAAAGTACAGCGCTGACTGTAATGAACTCGTAAAAATTAACGATTATCGCTTGCTCTCGACCGTATGTATCTCAGTGAGTGTATGTTTTGAGCGCGCATGATTTGCGGTCGGCATTGAAGTGCGCGCACGCGTGTTTTAATGGCCCCCCGTATATGTCTGGGGCAGCGTAAAATTAATGACACGAACGGAGAACGTTGTTTTAGTGCAATTTGAATTCTAGGATCTAGATACCACGAACAGACGCACAAATTACCAGAAAAACATAATTTTCAAATCCATTAAATCACCTCGAATAAGCAGACTCTGTGCTGGATAAATATTTTTCAATGTGGGGTAATGGGGGTTGAACCCAAAAATCGTGAAGGAATGTGTAGTATATTATACACGAACATAACTTACAAACAATATTACTCAACTAACAAAATTGTACTTTTGAGTGTGTTGCTTACTAAGGGCACGGTGGCGGATTATTATTGCAGATTACTGGTTGTCGCATCTGAGTTCTTCTTATTTCTGTAAGGGTTCAGAACAAACATTTAGCTTTATAATAATCTAGTTACAAGATATATGTCGAATTATATCTTGTATTAGGCTTATTGTAAAGCTAAATGTTTGTTGGGTTCTCAGGAAGCACATATCTATCTGAAAGTTGACAAATACTTGTACAGTTCGGGTATACATATTTTAACAGTGGGCGGAAGTACCTCTTGATGATTTTATTAATGAATCATCAATTACTCGGATGCGGCCTGGGACAACAATAACGACACATAGTGGATCTAACAACACCGGACACGAGTTGGATTTTAGAACGTTCGGATTATGTTCGCGTATGGGCAACGCAAACAAATCATGAACGAGATGAGGCGGGACAACCTGCACGTTCTTGAACTGAGCCAGACTTTGCTGAATTGCTCTGGTAAGCATTCCGAGTCCAACGGATGCGTTATCTTGTTCTCTGGTAGAGCAGCCCATGAAACAACATGCCAAGAGGGTGTTGGAATTAGCAAAAGCTAGCTTAATTTCATGGTCGCCTGTTTCACGCTAATAAAATGCGCCTACCGAGCCCTCGGACCTCACGTCAAAACAGGAGTTCTACGAAGAACTCTTGGCAGCCCTTGCTGCCATTCCCCGCGCTGACATAAGATTTTAATATAGGATAGAAATGCACGGAGATGGAGAGAACACTTTCAACAAGTGCTCACTAACGAGATTGTGTATGACATCCCCACACCAGATCATTCACCATTACCTATATCTACAAGGCCCTCCAGTCGAACTTAAATGTTTAATGCTGACAATATCCCAATAGAACTTGCCAATACAAACCCGTCACTTGCAACGGAGATTCTATTTACCATGCAATTGCAGGCATGGGAGGAAGACTATATTTCGGACGCTTGGAAGTCATTAATAATTGTTAAGCTGCCCAAGAAAGGTGACTTGGGCAGCTACGATAACTGGAGGAGTATATGTCTGCTAACCGTGGTCTACAAGATAAAGTAAAGGTTATCTTATCGTAGGTACAATTCCATATTGAAGGAACCCAGCGACGACAACAATAAGCAGGGTTCAAAATGGGCATTCGTGCATTGACCACATAAATACCCTACGGATCGTTAATCAATGAACAAAGTTGAGATCCGTGGTGCACACAATGTTCGTCGATTTCGAAAAAGCTTACAGCGTCGACAAAACAGCAATTTGGAACGCACTGCATCGCCGGGCCGGGCGTACCTAACCAGTGCCATTTATGACGTTGAGCATTAGTTTTCACGATATTCACTGGGGCCTTTACAACCACCTTAAGGACCTTGAATGACGATGCTTCCTTTTTAGTTAATCTTTTCGAAGATGTCGACTAAATGTGGCTACCTCTACATCGGAATCTTGTAAACTGTTGATGGAGGCACAGACATTGAAATATGAGCCCGAATCAAGAAGCCGAACGTAATCTTCAATATTGAATTGTGGAGACGATCCAGGCAAGCACAAGTTTCAGTGCAAATTCGATGGAGAAAGTGGTCACACCTTACGGCGCAGTTCGGAACAAATTGCAGCTCATTAAAAATAACTGTATTTGATTTGCTTTACTGAAAAAATATAGTACCGAATGAAATATGTTTTAAAATGTATATATACTATAGTATATACTGGGAATTTATAAATATAATTTCTCACCAAAAATTAATTATTTAAACGTGATAAATTACCTAGTTCCTGTGTCCATCAAACCCTCCTAAACTAAAATTTAGTTATCGGAATCACAGCTAGCTCTTTATTTCGCCTCTCCGCTGCAGTTTGATGTTTGTTATAATATAAAGTTTTGTCCAATTGCACACATACACACACACTTTACCGCAGCATGAACTACGTATAGCATTAATTGCACTCTGCAGTCAAAACTTCTTCAAACTACCGTGTAATGCACTCGTGTACAAGTTTAACTACTCTATAATGTACACCACTCGCTCCTGCGTACGCTTGCTCGGTCATATTCCGTGAAATAAACATCCCAGCCATGCGCGAGCGAACTCATCGCTTCGAAACCAAAGGCAAATTATAATATATTATTTAGATTTAGAGATATATATATTTCTAGTTCGGCGACGATCTATAGCAAACTATATTTCCAACTATTCTGTGCATTGTAGAGGGATATTGGTGAATAACTAATGTGTCATCCTTATCCCGAAATTAGATTCAAGCTACAGGTTGTAAAGCTCGGCGACGCGGCTCATTCGCACCAATACAAATATTTATCGAAAGCTCGTCGCGCTTCGGGAGCACTTTGGTTTTACGAGTAGATTGCATTATATTACCATGCATGATTTATGTGTGTGCGTATGTGTGACATATAATTAATTATATTTTATACGATTGGCTGTGTGCGAGAGGTGTGTTATCGAATTGAGGAACGCGCAGTGTGCCCCATGTCAGTGCGGCAAAAGCAATAATTCAGCACGAACATGGCGTGCATTAATCAAACGTGAGAAATTGGAGCAAATTGTGAAAATCCGTACTTCATCTAGTTTATTTATACATATATTATTATACGACTCACAGCAATAATATCTACATTTATATGCTTTCAGAAAGACGTACCTGGTCTCTGCACACAATCTTATATGACGTGCCACCATTTCAGTTGAGAGCTCCCCTAAATCATGGCGACACTTCTGGCGACCGCCGCCGCCGCCGCCACTTCTACTGCTGCTTCGGCTCAGACGGCAAAAGCTTCGGATGATTCATGCCGTACGTCGAGTTCAAGAACCTGTCGGTATGTCTTGTATATGTTCTCTTACATTTATGATTATTATTATTTGTGTACTTGTGTGTATGTCACATACACATACATTTAAACAAACACATATGCTATGTATGTGTGACTGTGTGTTTTTTTTTATAGTGCACGTAAACAGATTTTATTAGCGCGGTTTATGATACCGGTGCGTCTGTATACCTTTTGGCCTTTTATGCGATTGATATCGTTGTGGTTTTTATTTGTTTATTTACATAAATTTATTTTTGTGTAGCACTGCTGGTGGAAATTTAATATTGTGTTAAATAAAATCGGGCGTGTTTTTTTATTTGTCAAATTTTGGAACTGAGTACACGATTGCACATCGCATTGACATGAAACAATAAATATTATGATGATCTGGAAAGATTGTGCGGTTTTGCGATGAGAATTTTTAATGAATGTGTCTTTAAACATTTGAGATTGTGATGTACATTTGAATTGCGGAATTTGAGAGCATGGTGAAGAGTGCGTTTGTGCGGTTGAGCATTTTTAAATAAAAGTCTCGTTTAATTTATATAATCGTATAAATGTGACGGTTAATACAAGTAAGAATTGTAAATAAAAGATTACAATTTTTGGTTGAGATTAAACTTATACAAGAAACTAGTTCGAAAAGTATGTTGTTTACAAAATTTCGATTAAGTCAAATTAAAATAAATATATTTTTTTTCGAACTTAAAAAAGCCTTATTTCTCCAAAAAGGGGTTAGTTATGTTAGGAAGGTAAAGATGTCACCATATTTATCGATAGTGTTTTTTTTATAATAATTCTTTTTTCCAAAGAGATGCGTTTTTAATAAGAACCCCGTTAAATATAGCAAAAAATAAAACTAATTATTTTATATTTTTAAATTATAAACAGTATCGAAGAAGTGAGAAAAACATAAAATATATATCATTTAATTATCCACAACTTTAAAAATAGATACATATATTTTTGATTAAATAAGAAAACAATGGAAAAAAATAGATGAATACAAACCAGGCCTCTAAATCCAAGATAGCCATCCAACGCCTGGATTTGATTTGTTAATTTTTAATACTTTTAGGGGGGGATTTGGGGTTAAATTGCTTCATAAAAAATGTATATGGCGCAATTTATAAAAAAATTATGAAAATAATCTGTTTTCTTGTCTATATATTTTGTATATCCAATAAGATATAAATTATTTAGGCTTATTTGACCGGCTATCGGTTAAGTTCGGCTCGTATTTCGAACATTGATAACATTAACTGTTTTAACACTCTATCTATTAAACTAAAAATCGACTTTTACTGTTTTTAATAAAACTTTGACGCACTCTAACCCTTAAAAGGTTTATTTCCCAAAATATTGTTTGTGTTTTCTGGTCGAAATGAGATCCTCTAAAAGGGGAGTAACTTTTTTAAACCTATTTCCGCTCTTCTAAAGTATCGGCATTATTTACTATGATAAACCGGCATCAGTCGAGAGACGCCAGCGGTCAAATATGAAGGGTCAGCCGACGCCTATAATTTATCGTCGGCTGAAAGCTCTGGACGCGAATAGATATGCGACGAAGATCAGAAGCACGACGTCTGTCCATCTCGAGAACGTCAACGTTGTCGTCGAAACTACCCATGTTAAGTATCCGATGCTCCTCGGTTTATTGCACTAAATAAACCCCGCACTACAAGAACGACATTCGGGTACTGATTTCCGGCAAAGGAGAGTGTTTCGTAATTGGTGTCAGACACAGGTCATGGAACTGCGTCGGCCAAAACACTGCAGGAAAATACCTCTTTGATTTACAACAAAGAGGACCCTTTCGGTACATACACCACTAGATCCGACCTACCACCCAACGCACGCTAATCGTCACCCTTCCGTTCTTGACATAGTCATTACAGACCACAACCATGTAACTGTTGACATATCAACTAGCTGCTATATCGCCGATACGATGCGTATCGCTATATCAAAGCAATTTGGAGAGAATTTAGCCGCGAAGTCGATCGACGACTGGATCTCAACCACTCTTCTCTTAATGACTCTGCCGACATCAAATAAAACAGTTCACACGAATCATCAGCGAAGAGATTCGCAAAAGAACGCAACGCAAACTTTCAAAAGACTATATATCAGCGTTTGACAAAGTGGACAATATTATATGGCGCCTATCAGAAGCTCTACGTGGAAAAGACACCAAGTCGTGTGCACCTCTCCGATTTAAGGCCTCTCTAATATGCACAACTTCATTCATTCATTTATTATTAATAAATATACATAACAATATTAAATATAATACATAATGTATATTGGTAGATATAAAAAGAAAAATTATATAAGATAACAGTATTCACGAGTATATAGAAAAACATTGAATTGAACAATTGATTTATATATACTCGTAATTAATAAATATTGATCAAGTAATATAATTTTTTTTATTTTGAAAACAAATAACTTAAAAGTATATTGGCAGATACAACATATGAGCCCAATTGATTTAGTGTGCAAAACATGTTAAAAAAGCTAGCCTAGTTGGACTGGATCATAAGAGAGTCGTATACCAGAAAATAGTAAAACAGTATAAGAGTATGGGTTCATTATGATAGTTATAAGTATATAATTATAGTTATAATAAAAATGTATAAAAGTTCAGTAAAAAGGTTCTACGAGACCTAGAAAATTTTAGTTTTCTAAAAAGGTATAATGGTTGTTCAGTAGTAATAATCTAATACATTGACTGACATGCTCTGTAATCATAATAACTCATCAATGAGCATCCTAAAATTACATCAGAATACATTGAAATATGGTCAAACCTCCTCAATTTGAAGATAATTCTAAGGCACGAATTAAACGCAACTAAAAGCTTTCGTTTAGACTCAAAGCTTATAGAGGTAAGCACAGTATCACCATACGTAAAAAGAGGAACAAGAAGGGCTAATCGCAAATTTTAAAAATATTCCAAGATTTTTGACCTTGTTGCACATGCACATTACATTACAGCATAATAGATGGCCTCTTAATTTTGTCCAATTCGATATGTATGATATCAGGAATCTTAGCTGAACATCATCAGCAAACATATTACAATCACCAACAGCGTATGAGTTGGGAAGATTATTTATGAATAAGGAAAATAGCAGTGGACCTAGAATTGAACCTTGAGGAACACCACAAGTCAAATCAGAAAACAATGAACTTACTCCATCGATGCAAACCATTTGAGTTCTACCCTGCAAGTATGAGCGAATTAAGTTTACAGCAGAAGCC
>JANSTU010034904.1:0-11612 GCA_027564075.1 Bolitophila hybrida
CAGTGTTGCCACACTCGAAATAACCACTAGTTCAAAAAAAAATGTTAGATGGCGGACCCTGTATATATATATATATAACAAACACCAATATTTTTTTGAGTGTGTAATCTCGAATATTTGTAAGGCCGACTATTTTCATTGTAATTTGTTTTAAATAAACTTTGCAGTGTAATGGTTTCACCTCAGAATGCTATTCAAATTAATGAAATGTTTGGTGAGTATTTTGCCGACAATATATATATATATATATTCGTTTGTAGATTGTGTATTTTTTTTTGAAATTTAATATATTTTAACTGAATCGATTAAACAATTCTACAAAATGCCTTTCGTCGGACATGATACTGGCGAAGACGATGCGGGCAGTCGAGGTAAATATTTCGCTAAAATTACAGTTATTTAATTACTTTACACATTCCTATTTTTTTAGTTTGTTTTTGGAATGTTTTTATTTTTTATATAAAAATTCTGAGGATCAAGAAGATTTTTCAGCTGTCAATACGCACAAAAAAGCAATTAATTGCCAAGAAAGGCATTCAACTACATCCTATTAGTGAAAACAGTAAAATATTTTTATATTATTTATATTTTATTTGTTAATCGAATACTACATAGATAGCGAATTTGATGTTGTTGAGGGAACTCCCTCTAAGACTCCCCGTGCCAAGAACAAAATTCTCTCCGTTGATGATGCAAGGCAGTACTGCCAGAACATGAGCCCGTACAAGTTTCACTTTAACAAAGGAAAACGTTACAAATCGAAATAACACTCCAGCTCGGCGAGTAACGCGAAGTACTTCTGGCAGAGTATAGCACACCACAGGCTGTGCCGGTACATCGTGTTAAACCTCGATCTAGCATGGCATCAGATGATGCGTCTTCAGTGACATCCAGTCTAACTGATTCCACGCTATTCAAGACTCGATCAACTCGATTGAGTACATTGCCATAAGAAAAACATGGGCCTGAAGAGGAAGAATCAAATTCATATCTGAGCTCATCACGCCGATCAACCCGTGCCGTTTCTAAGTCTCCGGTTGTCTTTAAATCCCCCACCGGCTCGAAAAATGAATCAGTGTTGTATATTTATTCGGAAAAAGTTTAAATCAATCGTTCTAAGGATCCTTCTTCGCTGAGTTTTGGAAACAAAACGTCATCTCCAAATGAGACATCTACTATAACTGATAAACAGTCGAACAGTGTAGTTTTTGATGTGACCACGCCCTCGAAGAATACACCCAAGAATTTTTTTCCGAAAACACCTGCGTCAAGTTTTAAATACATAACATCTCCAGCTTCAAGCTTAAATCAATCCATCAATTCTAAATCGCCAAGGCTAAGAGTCCATATTCTGTTCATGATAACACTGACAATAGTGTTGACACTTCTATCACGAATTTGTCCGAAAACGTAGTCTCAAAGCTCAAAGAAGCTGACAACTCGATTTGCATGCTGTCTTCGTCAATAACGAAAACTCCATTTAAAAGTAACAAGTAACGACTGTGTGTAGCATTTAAGTCTGATAGAACATTATCGAAATTTTTAGAAATGATTTTAGTGTCTTCATCGGATAAATCATCATTCTGGTCTTCATCACTGGTATCAAGAATTCGATTTGATTTCGTAAATTGTGTTTTCTTATCGTTTATCTCCCCATCGTCTTTCAAATCATCTCCAGTTCCATAAACAAGTTCAACTTCTTCATCGGTTACAATGAAAGAATCTTTGTTTTCTGAAACTACGGGACTCTGTATCATCTGATCCAAAACTAATACCTTCCTCTTCAATTTCGTTTTCTTTCAAATATTCTCGCTCTTCTTCATACATTGATTCTCCTTCGTCTACTTCCTCGGATTCATTGTCTATAAACGAATGCTCAGATTCATCATCTTCTTCATTTTCAGATTCCTTGCCGAAAGTTTTGTTCACCGACTTCTGAGAAACTTTTGTCAAATTAACAACTTCTACTGGTGATTTTGACGATTTGTCTAGCTTAGTTATTCCGAATCCATCGATAACCGAAGCTGCAGTACCAGTCACTCACTGACTCCAATAACGCGAAAATTATAGACCTACTTCTTTTGGTGATTTCGCAACACAACTAGCAATAGACTTACGGCCAGTAATACAAAAACACTTTTTTCAAACGGTTCTCATCGCGGTGAAAGAAATTTGAATTTTTGTCAAGTCATTGTCACAAGAATTCTCAGTAAAGGGGACTGAATTCTTCTCAAGTGCATTTTCGTCTCTCCAATTTAAGGAAGCAAAATCTTTTTTTTATTTAATGGACTTCTGGAATACTGGCGCACTTTTGCGTTTATCATTTTCTAAATATTTGCACACAATTTCTTGACGGTTTGCTATTTGTGAATGATCCATTTTTTTTTAAAGAAGACCCAAAACTGACAATTGTTGATATGTTCAACGGTATTTAATAACCTATAATTTGGTTACTATGGTTACGCGCCTAGTATCCGCAGTTAATTTTAATTTAAATTTAACGTTGAACAAATTCATTCGGTACACTCCTTAGATGTTTCTAAGATTGACTGAAATTGTATTATGTCACATTATTTGTGTATTTAAAACCATCGATGGCGTTTCGTCTGTACATAAGCAACGCAAACAAGCTTTTTACTTCCCAGATGACCAGCCTCCGATTCCGGAATAGTCAAATGACGGTTAATGTTTAATGTCTGGCCTGGAGTTGTCCTGATGGAAGACAGTTCGGCCTCTATTGATCAAAGATGGCCTCTTATGTACCAGTTGTTGGCAGTACAGGTCCGAATTGATCGTTTAGCCATAGTGCAGCAGCTCATAGTGGATTTTTATCATTTTGTATTATTATTAGTGCATTATGTGGCTGTTTACAGATGATGATGAAATTTTGTATTATTATTAGTGCATTATGTGGCTGTTTACAGCCGACATTTTCAAACTGATCAACTACTTTAGTCAGATTCTTTGGCTATCTGTTGTTGCATTGCTTTGGCTTAGGCACAAACAGTAACTAAACACATTCCGGTTACTCCTAATTGAATCAATTTTAAAAACAAATACAGACCCGATCTTTCGAGACCCATAAAAGTAAACCGTGCAATGCCAATCATCTTCATGTTGCTATGCATATTTCTAGTGCTGCTACCCAGTCTCTAAGAACCCATGAACTTAGTCATAGGATAGGATCCCTGTCTATTGTGTGTGCATCAAGTGGGAGAACAAGCCTGAAGTAAGGATTCGAACGCTTTTGCCAACTACTTTTCAGTACAGTATTCATAGAAAATGACGAGAAGGAATAAATTACTGGAAATAAGTTACTGGATCTGAAGTGTTTATTTAAAAACGCAATTTAGTATTATATTTGTTTATCTTACAAGTTTTATGTATATGTCCTTATATTTAAATTGTATTTTTTAAGTTATTTTTACAGAGATAATATAAAATTTCATGATTTGATGATTTGCGATGTTGATATAGTTTTTAAGTTTAAGCACAAATATTATATATATATATTTTTCAAATCATTTTTTAATGCTGAACAAACTATAAAAACAAAGTACAGGTGATCTTAATTCCTACATAATACGTGAAACGGCGGAACGATTTGTTGAGATATCCGTTGACATGCACTTTAGCTACACTTCGGTTTGTACCTTAACTATTGCCGGACATTGCGCTTTGACGCCCATACACACACACACTACTTTATTTGGCGCAATGCAACCTGTGCATCGATCTCAAGAGACATAATTTCAGGATCCTGAGATTAAAGCACCGGCCTGTGACAAAATCTCAGAATTTTTCCTTAGATTAAGTCTCTTGAGATTGATGCACAGGTTGCCTGTGCCAAAATCTCAGGATAGTGAGATTATGTCACAGGCCGCTTGTGCAATAATCTCAAGAGACTCATAAACGTGAAATTATTACACAGGCCGCTTGTGCAACAAAACCAACAACCATTAATGCACAAGCGGCCATCATTAAAAACATTTTTTTTTAAAGCTCATTTGTGTTCTGAAGCATGAAATACCTACTATGTCAGTTGAAGATGTTATTAAACTTTGGTCGGGCTGTGCCGGAACTTTATTAAATTCAATAAAATTGGATAATACGAATTCATCCCAAAATCTCTGACATTTGGCCTCAATATAAGCTGCCATACGGACATCGATTGGTATGCAAATATTTATTTCTTTAGTTATTAATATTTTAGTATTTAAACGGTAATGTATTTCTGATAATTGATCATATTTTGCCCTGTCGCATTTGTAAAGACGATGATACTAAATTGCTTGCAAACGTGGTCAACAAAAAAGGTGAGTTGACGAAAGGTGACAACAAAATATTTTATATTCTCCAACATGCACATTTTAATTATATTTTTTCTTGATTTATTTTATTTGGATTCTATCGCCAGATAAGTTTTTCGTTTAATTCTTTCAATATTGCCAGCTGCTCGAATAACGAAAAAGGTTAATTTAAAAAAAAAATCTTCTATTCTATCAATTGGCCGAAGGTGAAAAAGCTGATAAAAGTACACTTGAGGTACTCAATGCAGTTAAATGTTTATATAAAATTGTTTTTTTAATATTTTTCAATATTTCATTAATTTTTATGTATTTTAGTGACATCACTCGCCTATTAAATAGTTACATAATATTACGAGTATAACTTTGTAATATTTTTTAAATAATTAAATGAATAAACAAAAATCAATTAAATAATTAGGTTGATAAAAAAACTACTAAAACATTTAAACAATAAAATCCACTAAAAAAATACGAAAATTTGTTTTCGTATTTAGACTTTTGTTATATTTACGAAAATGATTATTTTTAAAAAACGAATCCGTTCGTGGAGCAAAACTACGAAAGATCAAACAATCTTTTTCGTGCATATTACCTAAATAATTTGTCAGTGTATTTTTTTTTAATACTTTAATAATATAATAGTAAAAGTTTAGTTAAGTTTTAATATATGTAATAATTAAATTATGATTATGTTAAAATTACCTGATATTGTATAATTTTCCTCCATTTAGTTACTTTCAGTGTACATTATATCCATAGCCATAGCCGAGTGGGTTACCGCGTTGGCTAGGCTTATGGGAGGTCGCCGGTTCAATCCCGGCCGGTAGACCGAAGTGTTTTTCGAATGTAGCACTTTAAATCAGTAGGTTCCTCTTGCTATTAAAGCCTATTTCTGAAAAAGATTATTGATTTGGAATAACGGAACATAATATGCCAATATGTATAACAATAATCGGTAATAAACGGCTCAAAAATAGGCGCATTTCCCCTGCAAAGTTGTTAGAGTCGCATCAGGGCAAATTAAGACTACTAACCATGGGGGATATGTTGTTAGTGTTAGAGCACAGTAGCTCCAATAGGAGTAGCACAGCACATTAGCATGACCTGACCAGTCGTGAGTTAGTTAGTTAGTTAGTTGGCTTTTGACTATCGATAAACAAATATTATAAAAAGTAGTGATTTAGTTAGTTAGTTGGCTTTTGACTATCGATAAACAAATATTATAAAAAGTAGTGATTTTAATTTAATAATTTTAAAAAATACCAAACGAGAGTACAGTGAATCTGAAGTCGAAGATAATGACATATTTTGTTTTCGAAATTTTTCGATAATGAAGTGTTTGACTTCAGTTGGGAGAATCGAACTTTTATCGGGAATTCAAAGAAGAAACTAGCGTAAAACCAGTGTCATCGGATGAGTTGAAATCTTTCCATGCTACAATAAAACCATCGCGTTAACCACGAGATCGATATGACCAAATTACTAAATTTACTTATTTGTATTCCATAGATAATCAAAATCTGACAGACAAAATGTAGAAATCAAGACCGTTCACAGACCGAATTATCGAGCGATTTCAGAATCTTTACCATACAGAACCGAATCTCAGCCACGATGAATCAATGACTACTTAAGAGGAAAGCATGTTCGAATTGGATGTAAGCTATAGAGTTTGAATTTTCCTACTGGATATCTTTCAATTTTTACATATACCAAGTGTGCCTGAACAACAGTTGAAAAATGAAATCCCCGGATCACTTTTTTTTGATAATTAGTTTATGGGATTCCTGTTGCTTTTTTGGTAGATTTTTGTTTGGTCCATCATATGAGCTTCTTGAGATCGTAGAAAGGCTAGCAGGTTCTAGTAACTTTGCAAGTGCTCGTTTACTTTGAAGTGATGGCACTGTTTATTATTCATATAATGAATCTGAGCTAAATACGAGTATGAAAGCTTACGAACCATAAAAACAAAAATGGTTGTGGTTATGGTTATGGTTATTATTATTAACGATTTAAAAAATGCTACGTGAAACTTGAGAACAGATACGCATAGATTTGTCAAACTGGACATAAAAGCTATCCAGGAGACTTGATGTCCAGGAGGCCATGTGGCGAGTTTATGGCGGATGAGGAAAGGTGCTTTGCTCGAAGAGCGGAGTACTTTAGGAATTTGCTTAACCATAGTTTGGACTCGTCGCGAAATATCAAAAGAATTTTTTACAAAACTGCATAACCATATATCGGTAAACCATCACTACAGGAAGTATAAGATGTTATTATCAAAAATAATAGTTAAAATAATAGTTAGTTAGTTAATCTAACGCTAAGGACGTTGTTCACGAAATCTGGTCAGTTGTTGGCTTACGCCGATGGGATAGACCTAGCTGGAAGGAATGTCTGGGCTGTGAAAACGATTGGAAAGTGGTGCCCTACCGTTAGGATTGGAGGTGAACATTACATCTACATTAGTCAACAAACCGAACACAGATCATGCGCTGTGAGAAAAAAGTATTGAAGTGGTCATCAACTTTCTGTATCTTGGATCACAGGTCAATGGACAGGGCAATATCGGAGAGGAAGTAAGACAATAATCCTTCTTACTTCCTCTCCGATATACATCTGGAAACAGGTGATTTTTGGTCTTCATAAAATGCTGTATGTTGTATATCGAACACTTATACGACCAGTCGTTACATATGGATCGGAAGCGTGGTGCTGAACCTAATGTGACGAGCTCAAGTTACGAGTATTCGAAGAGATAATGGCCGCTGACGCAAGTGGTATAAGAAGCATGCTATGGTTGCGTCATGTACTGCAGATGGAAGATCATCGTGTTTCTGGCAAACTGTTCATCAGCAACCCGAAAGGAAGGAGAAGGCCAGGTAGACCCAAAACCCTATGAAAGTACGCCGCTATTTCTGATCTTTGTACACTAGGAGTAGTGGATTGTTGAGCGTTGGCGGGAAATGGGTCCGGTTGGAAGTAGATGCTAGGCGAGGCTCTAACCAACATATGGTTGTAGGCCACATAAAGTAAAGTTCCGCCTCTTGAGAAAAGCAATACTGACATTACACTTGGTTTGCATCTCTTCTTACTGATATGGAAAACACCCAATGGATCAAGCTGCTCGCTTTTCTGAAAAAGAACATCGAATAATCTCGTACAAAGAAATAAAAGTCCAACAGAATTCGCAACCGATTCTAAAATCAAATATCAAATCAATAGGAGCAGCAACAGAAAAATAATGTACAACTACCAAATAGTCAGGTCTTGTATATAGTTTTATACATATACACTTATTTCTTTATAATATTTACATCCGAATTATATTTACTTCTATTCCCAAACATAATGTTTTAATGTTTGTTTATACATACCTAAAACAATGAGCCAAAATGTACAAAAAAACTTTAAATTTCAATACATACATTTTGTAAATATTGTAAAACAAAAAAATCGTTTTTTTCTCTTTAGGGATTGATGCAAAAGCAGCAGTACAATCTTTTGAAAATGTATAATCACTGTGGATAACGTTTCTCCATTCGGCACCGTCGGAAAAATGAAAAAATCTTATTGAGAAAGCTAATAGCTGTTTAAAAAAAAGTGGACATATTTTGTATAAAAATTGTGTGTGTAAAAAAAATATTAATTAAACATTTTCGAGAAACACGAAAAATCAAAACCGAACATCGTCAGCGTACTTACATAGCATTAACACTTCTAATGGCTATAACCTCGGTTATAGTTTGAATTTTGGAATGGTAACATATTCTTAAAAGTGTAAAAAAAAGTAGCAAAAAAAAAAATTTTTTGAAAATGTTAGGGTGGTGTAACCAGGACACAAATGGGTTAAAAAATTTGAGTCACATCCGACATCATAAACTACAACAGGAGTTCTTGGGGGAAATGCCCCATTGATGGGAAAGCCAAATATTGGTTGTATGTGAGGAAGAGTTGAGGGCAGGTAAGTTATAAATTGAAGGTTAAATTGAATTATTTACGAAAGGAAAATCTAAGATCCCTTGTGTATGTTATGGGCAAGTACCTTCTTTTGTAAATTTAAAAGGAAAATATGACAGCTTATGTGGGAGGTATCGCCAAAAATCATTTTTATACAGTTTTAATTAATCCTAATTAAAAATATGATGGTTGAATATCTGAACATCAATGATACTGTCCAGAATTCTTATCATGGCGCATTTAATCCTTCGCAAAAGCTGTTAGTAGTTTATGGATCAGTGTGCAAAAACGAATAAATTAAAATCAAACTAATATCATACATTATGTTACACATATCTTAATTGATTATAAACAAAATGAATGTCACTTTAATACAGGCGGAAATACTATTCGAAATAAAATAAATAAAAAGGTATTTTATTCGTATTTATTGTGTTGTATCTAAATAATAATAACATGAGCATCATTTATAAATGACATCCGGCATTTTCGTGCATAAGTAAATAGTAATATTTTTTTATGCTGACCGCGTGACCAACACAATCAACGTGATCAGTGAATGTGTATGTGTATATTTGAGCAGAAATACAAAACGTCATTTTTTGATAAGGCTACTCGCTACACACACAAATAAAACATCTAATAAATATGTATTACGTATATGTTCAATGCACACACAAAGCTCCATTTGTCAATGAATACGGCTATATAAGCTCAATGTTTATCTGTGTAATGTTCGTTTTCCTAATTTCCTATAATTTCAAAAATAACCCCAACAATAGAAGCAACTCTGTAGCCTATAAAATGTCTATATATATAAATAAAAATACACCTCATAAAACCTGTAACCTGTAGTCAAATAAAAGCATAATCATTACGTTATGCGCGCGCTCAATCACACTTATACCCACATATACACACTCAGAGGAGCCTATACTTACACACACACATACTCACATATAAATCGTTCTGACAAATTTAATCCGTTAATGACAATAATTGAATAAACATGTTGTTATTATTTACGAAACGATAAAAATAAAATGATGTTAAATTATTTGCTGTTATGAACACGTAAACCAGATCAATTGTATGTACTTTTCAATTTGATTGTTATAATTATTATTTTTTTAAATTATGTGCACCTTTATGATGTACATATTCATACAGACGTGTATATCATACATATATTTTTATGGTCGATATGTTGTTTTATACATATAAATTATGTTAACGGTGAAATGAATGATTTCGTATTCCGAGATGGATCTTTGTCGAGGAATCATCTCATTTCATTCAATGACTCTCATCTTTGATATTCTCAGCTCTGCGTTTTCTTTTCGATGGTTCATATATTCCCTAATTAGGTGCAAAGAAAATATACTAATGCTACGAGCTTTAAAATCTGTATATAATCTATAATCTTGAACCGGATCTTAAGATAATATGTTCAAATGCAATAGCACAAAATTAATATTCGTTGAAAATAAACAGATTCCTAAATTCGCCAGTATAATCCACGGTTAAGCCAATTCTGGAATATATAGGCACATATATATAAAATATATTACTATTTCGGGTTACTCGAAGTGCGTGAACACCTGAAATGCATGAGGCTCACGCGTACAGGTACCAAGAGGCAAGCACCGTACCTTTCTTCCTACAAAAACAAAACAAAAAACCTGCGTGATTTCGGTGAGAGTTTTGAGTTATTTGACATAAAAAGGGGTGGACATCTTGTGTTATTATATTATATATATATATATATACATATATATATATATATGTGTGTGTGTGTGTGTGTATATGTATTTTAAAACATGCGAAGCTTTTTTTCTTTAGCTAATCTCCTGTAATAACTCGAAAGAATAGATATAGCATAATATTTATAACCTGGGTGGCTGCGACCGTAAATGATTTTGTGCCTTCATCAGGACCTCCTATTTGGTGGCTGGATTTACGACCGTCAATATTTGTGCCCATTGTGCGATTACGACTTTCTTTATTTGCGGTAATTTTTACGTTGCAACACCTAAAATATTCGCCATTGTGTTTTTATGGTGTGTAAAGGTGGTTTGTTTTGCGGTTGAATGCATTCGTTGGACAAAGGGTGTGAAATCGTGTATACATTTGTATAATATGTATATATAATGTGTTTAGGGAATATCCTTTACACGCAATTATCTGTAAAGTTGCGTTTAAATTATAATAATTGAAAATAATGCCTATTTTTTAATTTTCTTTGGTTTATGTGTTTTTAAATAAATGCCAGATTTTAAACAAAGAAAAGTTTAAACTATTCTTTGTTTAAAATCGAAAATCTATATTTACATAATCATATATTTTTCATAGGAGTTTAATTTTCATATTTAGATTATACTTTAGTAATAATATTATATAGACTCTTGATTTAATGAATAATAAAAGTATACAGGGTACTAAAACTTGCATCAAAATAAATAAAAATAATAAAACGATCGATCGATGTAAAACGGTCGATCGCACAAGTTCGATTCGATCTCGACTTAAATCAAACGAGTAGACTGCTGTAAATGTTAAATATTTAGAAAAACAAATTTGTAATGTACGTTTTTAATTTAATTACATATATGTATGTATGAAATTTGAATAAATAAATGACAAAAAATATTTAGATTTTTTTTGTATTTTATTATGTTTTTCTATATATTTTTCTGGTATAAAAAATGTGTAGCATTTAGTCTGTGTCGAATTTTCACTATTTATTCTTACCTATGTTCAAATCAATGGATATATAATAAAATCTGTTTATGTTATTTATTACTGTTTCAAATAAATTATAAATAAAGTTCACATACAAATAGTTTTCTTTGGTTTATTTATAACCCTGTATTATATATATCTTCAGATTTGGTTTACAATGAAAACTCATTTGGATGTTAACTTATTATCTTTATTCGTACTTATAATTAAATAATGTCAAACTGTGGCGTATGGAACGTCGCGAAATGTGCAATTTGTTTTAGAAAGATTTCTTGTGTTTCGTACTCCTCTACCACATTAACACGCACTATTTCGATGTTCGAGGCCTTCCGGGGCCACTGGGCTTTGATGTCAATGATCAACTATGATTATAGGGTACAAAATTTACGCTCACCAAAAATTAAATTAAATCACACCAAAAAAAATATTGCTCACCAAAAAATGTAAAAAAATATGAAAAAAAATGCAAAAATGTATAGTGCATAATAATCATAGCTCATCGAGCTTGTAGTTCAATTTTGTAACTTTTATAGTTCACATTTACATTAATTGGTAAGAATTTTATAATTGTTACAAAATAAAATTGTTCGGTGTGCGCTA
>JANSTU010034915.1:0-11610 GCA_027564075.1 Bolitophila hybrida
AATCATGCATAGCGTCGTTTTGTAGGTTATGTCAAGACCTTTCAAATGATGTATAGTATTGCCCGATACGAGCTGTATAGCGGAAGGGAGATATTTGACAACCTTATATTTTTAGGAATTTTAGAACATTGTTTTCATATGCGATAAAACATAAAACTAAAAGGTCTAAAATTACCATGCTTTGAGATTTGGATGTGATTACAGCAGATTGTTATATCTTCAATTACAAAATGTACAACTTTTAATAAATAAAAGTACGTATATTATTTTATGTACATTTTTAGCATTTATATAAAAATGTATTATGAACTGTTATTTAATTTTAAAATATATACGAATTTCTTCTCTTTAATTGCAAAATCTATGGATACACATGCTTCAAACACATAAATCTATAATTATTAAAAAGATAGCATGCCCACGCAACTGAGGATTGTATATAAATTAATACATAATTTCAGTAAAGTTCTATTTGAGAACACATTTCCTTGAAATAGGTTTTATCAATCAGAGATTTGTGCTTTTTACGGTCCATCGACTTCGACTTCATCACCGCATACTCCAATTCAATGGTGCCAGCAATATCCATCTGAAGCGGTGCATTCTCGTCCACAATGTCATCGTCAATGAACTCATTCACTTCGGCCGACCGCTGAACTCCGACAACTAGCTCATCCTCTTCGTCGGATGATATGTATTCTGTCGCAATCTGAGTGTGTTTACTAATTTAGTAAGATGTCTCAGGTAGTAGGTGGAAAGGAACTTCGGTGTCTCGAAACTAAAGCGGCATGTTGATGTCTAAGGTTACTTATAATAGTATATTAATTAGTTGTCTCAGGCAGTAAGCGGACGGATGACTTGTAGGGATCCCTTTTTTTGGGGTAATCTCTAAAATCATCAAGAGTTATACAGTATGGGTGTGTAACTAAGCATCACATCGGATGATCTTCTTGAGAAGACCAACAGTGGCGTGCACTGTGTACAGCCCCACATTGGGTTGTAAGCCAGGGAGAAGAAGAAGAAGCATACATAAACGATAGCCAATATTCCAGAGTATACTTATGTATCAACAAATAATTTTTAGTGTACATAGTTTCATAGAAATCGCCATTTGGAAACTACCCGTCCGGTCATTATTATTTTAAAGCAGCTACATTGCTGCGTAGAGCAGTTCCCTTTTCATGATATAATATTCCGTGAGTTTATTTGTAATAATTTTTTCAATGATCTTGTACTGGTGTCTTCTCATTTATAGTTTGTCCATTTAGCGTTCGGTTAAACAGCACCAACTACTTCCAAATCAACAGCACACATTCGCCTGGTACAAATCTCGTCTCGTTTGTTATTAATTTTGTGTTAACGGCTCCAATGCCGATCAGGAACAACTGTGCGCCTATCTGACTGGCCTCGGTCTACCTTAGGACTACGTCTGGACACCATTCGGACGCTTAATCTGAACTCTTAACACTACAAATGAGTCTGAACTCAGTACAAAGCAAATGAGTCCGGTAAAGTCTGAAAGGCACTCGTCCAGCACTGTATAACAGAATGACCTCAGTATTCATATTGGTACACCTGGATATACATTAATTTGATAAAACCCTTTAATATAACAAAAACTTGTGTACGTAATTGAACACATATCGATTAATTTGTAATATATTATTTTTTAATGTGTATTTAAAAATGTTTTGCAATTCAAAATTCAATGGACAAATGACAAAAGGAACTCAGAGCAGATGTCAGATGTGTTATTTCTTTTGTACCCCAGATTTCATTTAAGTTTTATTACGCTTTTTAAAAATGTAAGTAAATATAAAGTACACTCTCGACGCAATCGTATACGAATAGTTAGATTGTGTATGGATTTTTGATAATTCTGCTATTCGCACATGCTTGCGAGAAGCCTACAAAATTGCGGGTGAATATGTTTGTATGAAGACAGATACAACATATTCACCCGCCCTTTTTTGTGGTTCTGGAATTATATATGTATATTCTCGACCTGTGCTTTGCAATTGGTACATTGCCCTTATACGTAAAAAGGTAAATACAATTTTATTTAAATTTATAAATTATTTTAAATATATATTATTTCATAAATATAATAAATAATAATAAAACAAATAATGTGGTTTTTACTTTTATTTAGGTTAAATGTAGTAACACAAAGTCAAAACTTTGTAATTTTAAAAGATTTAGTACACGATAGTCGCATATGAAAACCATGTTCTAAAATTCATAAAATGTCTAAAATGCCTAAAAATATCAATTTAAAGAAAATTTCAATTTAAAAAAGGAGGATAACAACAACACAATTACACATTTAATTTAATTTAATTGAATACACACGTTTACACTATATAGGCGGTGTACAATAACCTAAACTTATATTTTTATAATACAATGATAAACATAAATTCGGAACATTTTATATAAATTTACATAGAATACTTAACATATTGTACATCATGTAAATGTGTGTTTGAGATAACCTTATATACCTTCCCGTCAAACAATTTCACGTGTTGCGCAAGCATGTTGCATGGCGACTGTGCGTCTGGCGACAAAATAAATTCGACAGTAAGCTATAAAAATGGATGATTTGATGTCCTATTGTAGGATGGTTGAGGACACAATTTTTAATTATTTTAAATACATAGAAATAAAGATTTATAACAATAATATATATACATTCTGTCTAATATTTACATTGCAAAACAATACCATCTACCGTATTTATATATGGAGCTTGACTAAAAAAGATTTTATACGGATTAACTCAACCTATTTTGATATGGCGCCATACATTGCATTTCGACAACTGACATTTTGCGCATATACTGAATTTATTACATAAAATGTTTATCAAAATTAAATTTTATAATATTTTTAAATATGATTTCTATATCAACATTTATCTCAACGGATGCCCATACACAAAATACAACTCAAATACATAACAACTTGCCGGTAGATTCATTAAATACGCATGGCGTCTGACGCATGATTACAAAATGTAAACCGTTAAAACGCTTACATAAAACTGTCATTATCTCAATAGTTCCATGTTGATATACCCATGCGTTGCATATCGACATTTCAATAGAAGCTATAGAGATTTCATATTTTCGGATTTTAATAAATGTAATTGTGTCACAATTACGATCGATAAGCACTCCTTGGAAACATTAACATCATTTTTATGGATCATGGTAATTCCGTGAAAATACCGAGGAAAATATCCAGTCACAAATACATTAATGCTCATGTCTGTACCTGTACCATTTGACTCGATAATCCCTTGTGAAAATCATGTTCAAAAATTACTAAAATGTTTAAAATACCTAAAAATATCAATTTTAAGATTTTATTTGAAAGTTTTTCATGCGAAAATCGTGTTGTAAAATTCCTAAAATGACTAATTTTTTTAATTTTGAGTGTGAATACAGCAGTCTGTCACCGCGAGGACATACCATATTTTAACAGTGTAAAACATTAAACGATAAATTGATGGTAATGCAGTACACAGGGATATATACATAATAAAATATGAAATCTGTCATTTCATTTCACTGTTCACATAAAATTTTGGTCCACTTTTTTGCAATTTGGCAAATTGCTATATGCTTGATTTTGAATTTTGGTTGAATACTTGAAAGTTGAATGTTTTTTAAAATTAATTCAATACGACGTACGGCAACCAACGAACCAACCCCATTTGCATTATAAAAAAAATATATTGCTTTACTTTACTTATTGTTATGTGTTAGAATTTGACATCTACATAAATATTTAAAAAAAAACATTTCCAAAAATGACATCTACCAAAACCACAGACTGGACAAATAAAGCAAATGATCAGGACATTTCAAAGCTTGTGAGAGCCTTAAAAAAAGCAAATGTAACCTCACTTTTTATAATCTAATCTAAAATATGTAATCCCTAGGTAAATACATTAAATATTGAGAAAAAAGATGCAGAAAATACCGAGGAACAACCCGACACTTCGAAGTAAGTAATTGCGCATAGCTTTTACATTGTGCACCCGGCTTTATTCTAAACAAAGGCAAATTATACAAATGATAAAATAACTGTATTTTTTGTTAGCCTCGCCGACGCCAGCTTGATCATGAAAACAATTCGTAGGGGATTAGTGGAATCTAAATTGGATTTGGAAATTCAAAGAAAAGATCCAAATTCACCACTATTTTCTGTAAAAACCTTTGAAGCCCTAAAACTGTGAGTTAATATTTGGAAATAATTATGATTGAAAATAACATATAATTTTTTACAGAAAACCAGCTCTTCTGAAAGGTGTTTACGCGATGGGTTTTAATGCGCCCTCTAAAATTCAGGTATTAATTATGGTCTTGCGTTTTTTTAAAAATTAAATCTAATCAATCTCATTCACAGGAAACTGCCTTACCAACTTTGTTGGCTGACCCTCCACAAAATATGATTGCACAGAGCCAGTCCGGAACCGGAAAAACTGCTGCATTCGTATTGGCTATGCTTAGCCGAATCGATGCATCGAAAGACTATCCACAGGTTAATAGGAGATTTATCTTTTCCCAACAATATTTATGCTTATTTTTCTTAGGTCCTCTGCCTTTCGCCAACTTATGAATTAGCTATTCAAACCGGAGAAGTCGCAGCGAAAATGGCTCAGTTCTGTCCAGAGATAAAAATTCGTTTTGCCGTTCGTGGTGAAGAAGGTAAAATATTACTCGCCTAATGATGTATTTTTATTTAATTATATTTATATTGTGTTTTTTATGTATAGTGGCTAGAAATGCTAACCTTACCAATCACATTATCATCGGAACACCCGGTAAAATTCTTGACTGGAGTATTAAATTCAAGGTTTTCGATTTAAAGAAGATCTCTGTATTTGTTTTGGACGAGGCAGATGTCATGATTGCAACTCAAGGCCACCAAGACCAGTGCATTAGAATTCACAAGTATTTTATTTTAAATATCATATTTCAATTTTTGATTGATGTATTGTTTTAAATTATATTAGACAACTTGGTCCGAAGTGTCAAATGATGTTCTTTTCCGCAACATATGATCTTCAGGTCATGGAATTCGCCGAGTACATCGTTTCAAAACCCATTGTAATAAGGTAAGTCTCGCCTTTCATTGATTCGTTTACACAGTTTTAAATAAATTTTTATATGCAGACTTAAGCGAGAACAAGAGTCTCTGGACAATATTAAGCAATATTATGTAAGATGCGCTAATCAGGAAGAGAAATATTTATCCATTCAAAATATTTATGGTAGCATAACTGTGGGTCAAGCAATTATATTTTGTCATGTGAGTATTCGTATTCTTAATTTTTAACGAAGTTAGTGTTAATATATTTTAATTCAGACAAGAAAAACTGCTGGTTGGTTATCTGGAAAACTATCGCAAGACGGTCATTCCGTTGCAGTTTTGTCAGGTACATTAAATAAATAGTATTTATTTATACAAAATAAATTAAAACCAGAAAAATACATTATTTATTTAATTCATATTTTAATAGGAGACCTAACGGTTGAACAAAGATTGGCAGTTTTGGACAGATTTAGATCGGGTCTAGAAAAGGTTTTGATAACTACAAACGTTTTATCTAGAGGTAAATTGCTTACGCATTTAAAAGAAGACATAATAACATCGTTTTAAAAAAGGCATTGACGTAGAACAAGTAACAATTGTTGTGAACTTTGATTTACCGGTCGACCTTGAAGGTGGAGCAGACTGTGAAACTTACTTACACCGTATCGGACGAACCGGTCGATTTGGCAAGTTTAATTATTAATAATTATAATTATATTTTTCTAACATTTTTGTATATGTACAGGCAAGAGTGGTATTGCTATAAACCTAGTAGATTCTGAACGGGCCATGGAAATCTGCAAAGCCATCGAAAAACATTTTAGCAAGAAAATCAACAAACTTGATACAGAAAACTCCGACGAAATTGAGCAAATTCATTCCTAAATAATATAAAAAAATATATTACTCTGAATTTCCATTATAATATCTTATTATGAATTTATGAACCAAGTTTACTTTTTAATATAATTTGTTTATTAAAAATAAAAATTACACTCACAAGAAATAATTTGAATGTCTTTATTTTTTTATTTATTTTTTTAACATGTATTAATTTACCCGGCACTGGACATTTGGCACGCCCGCACAGCAATCAATTGCAACAATACAAACACTGGTGCAAACACTTCATTGTAGTCCAAGTTCTGAGCACCCGATAATTTCAAGCACAACAAGTACTTAAAAACCCCGGTTAACACTAAGTACTTGGTACTCCACAAAAGGCGATGTAGGGACTTTCTTTTGTTATCATTGTTTAGATACATACGAATACCGACTATTACGCAGAAATAAGCATTGCATATATCACTACAGAATAACGGAGTGAATACACCGAACCAGTCAATGTTATCTTCTGAATACCCTGATAAACGAAACGCCAGTATAATCGTAAATATCCAAAGGGATAGAAGATTTGAAAATATCTCAAATTCAGCTAGTCCTAGCCAACGAACCAATTCGGGTAACGTGAACATGTTTGAATTATTTGAACTATTATGGTGAAATAGCGATTTCGTGGGCACTGGTCTGTCGGAACACTTTTATATGTAAGCAAGAATTCATTCTTTTCTGAATTGTGAAATCATCTTCGTCATGCAATGGGTGAAAATCATCTGTACAAAGTTATTAATATCAAAAAAAAATTAAGAATAGATAGAACAAAATTTATGTTGTACATACCGACAAGTTGTATTGTTGATGTGTTCGCCTCATAACCATAACCATTGTTAGAGTTCTGCACTAGAGTCAAGGCCAAATTTATACCTCTAGTAATAGCATTTCCAATACAATGCAAATATACTTCTTTGTAATCGTTCTTTAGAAGAGTATCACACTTTTCTAGTTGAACCTGCAAAGGAGACAACGGTTGCGAATGACACTAGAAGATTTTTTTTATAAACAAATGGGTTATACTTTGAAATTCGATTTGTTGGTTACGTAAACATCGTTTTTACGCTGATATGGCTTTGACGTAGGACGTTTTTGCATAGACTTCTTGTTGTCCACTTTTCTTTTCTCTGTAGATTTCGACTTCCGCAGTGATTTTGATTTATTTCCAACGTTTTTTTTTGGAGTCGATGATTGTTGATCAAAGTGTTCCGCCATTTTACGTTTTGATGGATTGATGGTTTAGTGGTTTGACGTTTCTTAAGCGTACTGTCAAAAAAGGAAAATTACATAAATATCAAGAGTGGGTTTGACAGCTACGTATTGTTTAGCACAATTAAAATGGAATTTGCAATTTGCAAAGTCCAACAAAAGTTTTAACACTTTATTTGCGTATAATGTGTATATGTAAATGTAAATCAAACCTTTAGGGTAGTGAAGGAATTTAAAATAATATACAACTATCAAAGTTGATTTAATTTAATAATCTTTGAGGCAAAACAACAGTACCAACACTGAAACACACCAAGCCAAACTTTAAAACTAAAAAACTTAAAAGTCCTCTAAATTAACTCCAAAAAACAACAAAAAACTATAAACGCACATCCAAAAACCAAAACACCGAAATCACTTATAACAAATATCCGCAAATATCCGAGCAAATATCACAACTTAACTTTACAATTGACATTTCAATTTTTTTTTTAAAAACAACAAATATATAATAACTATTATAAAGTTAGTAAAATGTTAATTAACCATAGCTATAGCCGAGTGGGTTAACGCATACGCCTGGCTAATGGGAGGTCGCCGGTTCAATCACGGCCGGCAGACCTAAGTATTTTTCGAATGTAGAACTTTAAATCAGTAGGTTTCTCGTGCTATTAATAGACAATTTCTGAAATAGGTTATTAGAATAATACATCGATACATATGAAAAAAACCAATTTCCAAAAAAAACTATTTTAAAAGTGTCATACGTAGTATCCTTAGATTTGTGATCATAAATACATATTAAAAAAGTGTGCGTTAAATCCCAGTGCGCAAAATCCACCTACTCGTGTAAATCACTTCATATATAGCACAAAACAGGTTTTATCTTGCGGGCAATTGTACCAACGCAAGACTTCAACAGGTAGTTGTTGTTGTATGTTACCTTTTGTATAATTAAACTGGGTTTTGAATCTTAGGAATTCCAGTGTCTTTTTCTACTTTAAATCAGTGATTGAGTAATGTTCGTTGAGTGTCGATCGCCGTGCTGTGTGTAGTTAAATCGACAGCCTTATTAAAGAGGAATACCGTTACACAATAAATATAAATTAGTTTAATCAACAACGATCGAGATACGCTCGCGCAACAAATCCATGCTATCGAGAGATTGAATGCGCGAGATTGTATTAAAACTGTGAACCTTTTTACATATCCGCGATAATGCCGTGCTCCGCTGTTACTCTATCATTGGCAACAATATCCGCCATTGTTGCAGTTGCGCTACTCGCTATAGCATTCTCCACGGACAACTGGTTGAGCTACGAAGTTAAAAGGAATAACATTCAGGTAATATTTGCGAATGTATGATCTAATAAATGATTAATAAATATTGAAAAGAATGGAAGACGTTCTCCATTTAAAGTGCATTTCATTGAGCTGATGTGTGCCCGTGACTCCGCGATCGTAAACGTTTGGTCGTTCACAACAAAATAATGATGTGTGTAATCTCTGTTTATAGAGCAGTGACCGAGATGAAGAAAGAATGCTACTTTACTAATATACATACATACATCATTTTTATATATATAATTTAAATACATTCTTAATTCTATTTGCAACAAGTTATTTCATATGAAATTGACTAGATATTTATTAAATATTATATACATATATTAGTATATATAGTATAAGTAGGTATATACTATATACATAGTTTTATACTATATAGTAATATGTATATACAGTAAATTGATTTTGACAATCTTTTATACATTTTTATGAGAAAATAAAGAAATAAATTTGACATACATAGTATTTGGCTGGTTTTGTTTATAAATAATAAGCTGTAATCCCTTGTTGTGTTTTGTGATGCATACGTAGTTTTATGCTGATAAATCTTCTGTGCTAAAACATTCATGATGCGTGTGTAAAAAAATGCAAATTCGAGGCATCAATCAATCAATGTTTTATTCCAAATCCATCAACTTTTTTTCGAAATAGGCTATTTATTATTAGCTACATTTAAAAATAATCTTCGGTCTGCCAAGAATCAAACCAGGGACCTTCCGTCCGCCAACTAATGCGGTATCAGTTCAATAATCAATGAATCAATCAATACATACTTTAAAGACATATACATTTAAAACGCATTTGTCTACTTGAAATTAGGTAAATAATCTAAATATCGGTTTATTGTCTTCCCCAATCAAAACATTTTTTTTAACTTTTTGTAAGTTGGTTTTAATTTGTATACACTTCATTTTTGAATACTATAAATTAATTAAAATTTAGTTTGTTCTTTGATTAATTAGCAAGATTCATGAATTATATATATATATATATATATAATTTCATGTGTCATTTTAACATAATTTGTTACAGAGTAAATATTTTTTTAGACAATCATAAATTAAAATGAAATGTTAAATAATTAAAATGGCTTTAATTTAGCTAATATTTAAAATTGGTATTGATAATAAGATGCAAGCAGACATTCGGGAGCAACATAATTCTTTTCTAATGTCTACTTTGTATCAAACAATTCCGAAGTATAACCATAAATAACGAATAAAATCAAATTTATTGATTCGCATTTGTGATTAGCCTGTGTAACTGTACTTCATCATACATATGTTCAATTCTGTTTCCTTTTACATAACACTGATAAATTTTCAGATTAAATTCTTCACGCAAACATTCTGAACTTACTGTAGCCAAAGATATTCAAGATATATATTTATTTAAATTAAATGAATTATTTGTATTATTAGCAAATTAATCTATTCGTACTCAGCCTATTTCTTATTAATAATAAACAAATTTCGGGCATCGTTGTTGGTTTCTATTTAGAGACTTGGTCTCATTTTCAGACTACGTCTCTAAAAGACTATTTTATTATAATAATAAATATGTGTATACTTTTAATATTGAGATTTTTTTCTAATTTCGATTTTTCAAAATAATAAAAGTTTATTAAAGATGACCTCAGTAACTATTTTTTGGATTTTTTTTAGGTTTTATATGTATCCATTAATTTTTATCCAATATATTATTTAATATTATTAAAATTTAAATATAAATATAAAAAATATAAAATATTTCTTAAAGTAATATATTACAAAATGTGTAATACGGTACTATTATTATAGGGCTGTATTAAATGGTTCAAGCTCGTATGTTAGAGTTTCCTATGACAAATTGACTGATTTTTTTTATTTTAAGTTCTTATACTAATTATATATAATTTTACAATTTCAGGCATCGTTGTTAGTCTTTTTTTAAAGGCTGTCTTTAAACCACATTAATGTCTTTTTTTAAATTCTGTATCTAATTAACATTTATTTTATCGTAATAAACTAATTTTAAAAACCTATTTTACCGACGTAATTCAAGAGAAGCTTCATTTTCATATTTTTTTTATAAAGAACATTGTAAGTAGATGGTTAATAATGTGGCCATCAATAAACGGTATATAAGAGTAGTATGAAGTTCTTTCAAAATACTTTTTAGTTTTTAATAAATCAAAAATAAGACCGACTGATAGCATGACATTAAAGTCGACTTTATATTTTTTAAAAAAACAATTAATTTAGATACATTATTTCTATGCTCCACCCCCCCCCCCTCTCTCTCTCTCTATCTATCTCTATCTCTCTCTCTATATATGTGCGACATCGCACACTGGGATAACAGGATCCAATGAGATATACTTATTAGTGTTATTTATAATATAATTCTATTTCTATATTTCTATATTCTAATTGCAATGCGAACCAAAATTATGCGAGCTCAATTTTATCGATACATAACAATGTTTTAATAACCGTTTTTCTTAATCAAATTAACTATATGAATGTATAAATTTGACTCTGAAATAAAGCAATAAGTATAAAATATAACGTTATACGAGCGTTCATGATTTGAATAAGTATAGTAGGTAGGTACGTTGGTATTTATATTATTATTTTGATACGTACACAAATATACATTCTAGACTTCTCGGACTGTGGCATGACTGACTGATACACGAACACATATATACATCTGGTCTGAATATATACACAAAATACAAATTAGGAAGTAGTCGAGCAACAAATGAACGGTGAATTTTATGTGTATATGTTTCATTCAAAAGGTATGCAAACATACACATTCACTATATATATATACATCAGACATTCTTTAATCACATTTTTACATGTTTAAATATATAGACATTGTATATGTGACGATTGCACGTGTTGAATTGAATAACTTTTCCTTGACTTTCAACCCTTCTGAGAACACTAAAAATCGTGTTCAATAAAGTTACTATATAATCCTGGATTAGTATATCTGCTCTGAAATCTGCTCTAAATTCAGACTTTCCACTGAATTTAAAACAAACAGGTGCCACGTCAACATTCC
>JANSTU010034926.1:0-11608 GCA_027564075.1 Bolitophila hybrida
AACAAAAATACAAATTTCCTCTGACGAATGCCGTTTTTTTAGATGCGTCCAGAGATTCCCTGCAAATCAGTTATTCGTTTATTCTGTAGTGCATGCGTATGCCTAAGTGTAATGTGAATTGATTTTTTGTGAACTCAAATATCATTGCCTGGCATACACAAATACATACATATATATGTAATGTAAGTATTTGCAGTATTTGAGTTATGTGTATATAAAATGTATATGTATAGTGACGAAGAAACAATTAGCACAGATAGTGCATGTATGCAATATTCATATATTCAGAGCTTAAAGCTCTTAGAAGTCCAGGGTCAAGTAGATGCATGCTAAATTACCTATATACGAATAATATACACACTAAACTTTCTTTGAAGAGATTTTCTAATTTTCTTAGGCACAAGAAAAATGTCACCATAGCACTAAGGCACGATAAAAATAATCACGGAATGTGTTCTTCTTGTTAACAACTATTATACACTTTATTACCACACGCACATACGATTTACAAAAGTCCAGCAAATAGCAAAAGCTTTTTTTAATGTTTATGCATTCGTAAGTACACACAGTCGACGACAACTACAGTACAACGATATTTATATATATAAGCTAGTTCGATTGATGACAGAGCACCAGCTGTTATTCGACTGCACTGTGCTTTCTTGCCAGAATGAACGTTTTTCCTAGAATTGCAGCAGCGCACCATTCCTGACTGAAATGAACAAGTGTATAAGCGGAACGTCCAACTACTATCACACACACAGACACACTGATGAACATTTAATAATTTTGTGTCCGTCATCGTGACTGTTCGGTTGCCCAGCACGAGCTTTTGCTCGGTTATTTACATTTTGAGAGATAATTTTGTATACAGGGAGTTCCATATGGGGATGCGATATTCAAATGACAAGACATTTTATGTTTGTTTATGTTACAAAATGGTATTGAATAGAATGGAATTTTTAATAATCATGATATTGCCAAAATGTATATTTATTGTAATTAATATTATTACGAATTAGGGTGATTCTGATTGCTTTATCAGCATTTTACGTTTTTTTGTTTTGACATTTGACAATGTATTAATCTGACAGTTGTTAAAGTCTCCACATTCGTCAATCTATACGCAAAAAACAGGTGGATAGAAAAATAAAAAAAAAACCAATCATTGCATTACCCAGAAATAACGACGCAGACGTCGACTCCTGAGGGTTGAATACCTAGCAGGCGCATCCACGGTGGATAATGCGGAGCTTATAGAATTTGGTGCAAGAGACACAACCGTCCTTAGAGATTACGGAGGGAGTTACAGCAATAATTTCTTTCTTCTTTATGGTTGGAGTTTCAGCCTTGGAAGAACCCTAACCTCTATTTGATGATCATTGGCTGATGCTAATAAACCCTACAAATTGCGAGATCGACAACCACCGTATACTCGACTTAAAATCTCTCGAGTCATTAGCAAGTTCGCTCCAAGCGGATCGTAAACGACAACAGAGAACAATACTCCTAAGGCTAGAACCAATAGCAAAAATAGAGCCGACAGATAGTGCCTTCGCAAAATAGATGACTACAAAACAGCATGCTGCAAATGCTGATTTCATTACCGAGAAGCGACATAAGTCGGAGGAACAAGAAGCGGTTCCCATCCCAAAAATATCTAACGTCACTAGAAAAAGTACCAGTGACTTCATAAAAAATTGCCTTAGTCTCGCAAATACGAATCACGATATGGAACCCCTAAGTAATGATCAGGTGAAACGGATCCATAAGGGTATGTGGTAGACATAGCATTAATAATCATTAATGAAAGGAAATCTGCACAGTTGTAGGCCTCAAAATACTCAATCTTTTCCGCATCCACATAAATCAAAGTAAGAACATGCGTGATTGCTATTCTTTTTATTGAATATTAGTTGTTAAAGCAGTAAAAGTATCACTTGCTATCAAAACGATGGTTATGGAAGCTTACATTTTTCCATTCGAAAACAGAAAACAAAAATGACATAAGAATATTTTTAATTAAAAAAATATATATATTTCCTATACATTTGTGGACAAAAAATGCTGTAGATAAGACAGTAACCGATCTGTGGTCGACAAGAAACGATTAAAAAAATATTTCTAAACATTTAGTTTTCATTTCTACAAATATGAAGAAAACTAACTATTATAATTAATATATTTAATATTCTAGTTTTCGTGGTATATTTGTAAAAATATTTTTTTATTAAAACAAATGATCCACTCTGTACTATATACTACTAAATACCGGCTCGAACTACCCCTGCTAGCGTATACACCTCATTTTCACGAACACCAAATATACCACACATTCACATACATACACATATTCTCATGGCGCATTCATTTTCTTCTCCAAGAGTATATGGAGAGTGTACGAGACGCGGCACGTGCCACGTGATCTGTGACGTCAAAATTGGGAAAAAACCTTGATTGTAAACCAACCAGATATACTATAAAATATAATAGTTTTAGATATAGCTAAAACCACTGCAGATGAGATTGTGTCCTTTCAATGAGAAGGAATAAAGATACTTTAGATTTTGAATGCACTTATATTATCAAATTTTTTCACAAAATTGATAAGATTAAATGCGTAGGTACGTAAAATGTCCTTGTACTGGGTTCTAGTTGATGTTATTTTTTATAAATAAACAAGAACTAGTTTAGCGCCCGTAAAAAAGGATTTCTTAATTAAAGTAACCTCCACTTATTTCCATTAACGTACACGCTGAGAACGACCGGCATTCTTTTACCATAAGATTCTGCATAATAACGTATACAACATCTACTTTTTGTATACATACATATAATATAAGTATATACATTCATACATAAATATTTTTAGTGTGTGTGGGAGTTTTTCTGTGACGCACCGAATAGAAATCGATAAAAATAAAAGACGTTCCTGCGGTTACGATGCGGCAATGTTATTGTTGAGGCAGCCAGTAATTATATTTTTTGTTATTTTAAAAGTTGATTTTGATATATACTTTTTAACTGTTGTTTTTTAATGTCTTTAAACAAAAACATTGTTTTAAAAAAAAAAAAAAAACAGTGTTTTTATGAAATTTGGAACGAACAGCACAAAACTGAAAAAGTAGAGTTGGTAATTTATTGACCATGGATTAAGTAATTGATTTTAAACAGCTCGAGAAATGTCAACTTCTCGTTTGCATTGGCAAAACTGGTGTCATGCGAATCTGTTCATCTATTGGTCTTTCTTGGTACGGGTGTCGAATCGTTCATCAAGCCGAAAGCCATTAGGCCTAAAAACCATATGGTTATTTTGTTATTTAAATTAATTAGTTTTTATTTGGCGTTCGTTTGTGTTAGTCAATGTCAGTCATTCATTTAAAGCAGAAAATAGCACAAAACAGTATACTTCAACCTTCGAACATACGAGATGGCGAAGATGATCCATTTATCAGGGAAAGTGTAGGTGACCGTTTTTTGGGACACGTATGAAATATTGCTCATCGACTACTTGCTAAAAGGCGAAACCCGCCTTTTTCTAATTTAGCAACCAGCTACTATTTCCTGGAGTCTGGTAGAAAGTGACAGCCGCCGTAAACGACTATTTTGCAGACTTTATAAAATCTTATTATGTGAAGGAATAAAACGCTGGATGAATTGTATTAAGCTAAATTAAATAAAATCTTTTTGAACCAAAATACTGTTCGGAAAGAAACTTTTAAATACAATCCACAAATATAATTTTTAAAGAATTTCTAGCAAATGGTCGCAAATCGGCATACATTTCCGAGACAGCATACGTTGTTCGAATAACTGTATCTCGTTTGTGTTGACCTTTTTCTAATATCTTAGGTAATCTATTACCTTAAATAACTGCAAGCAAAACTTCCTAATCGCTCCGTCTTATTGTTGCTTTGACCCTAACCTTTTTTTGTTTCGAATATTAAATAAAAATGGTTTAAATGAAGCAAACAAAAATTGCTTTACATCCAAACACTTTAAGATGGGTCAAATCGGGTTTTTATTTAGATCAGGTGTATTCCGGTGTTATTCTGCTCAAAATTTTAACTTTGTTAACTTTGCGTCGAAAAGCTTGCAACCAGCAATCGTTTCATTCGTTCGGCTACACCATTCTGCTCGGATGGTGGATAATTTCGGGCGCTTGCAAAAACTCGCTCATCGCAATATTGACATATTCTTGGAATATATATATCTTCTGCCCAGTTTGCTAGTACGTCCTTCATATTGATTGCTCTCTCATCAAAAGTTATCTTCAAAAGCTCGACGATGAATTCTAACATTTTTGAAGAAGTCTGGAAGTATGTAATGATAAGCGTGATTGCTTTTGATCAAAATCCAAATGACGTGGTCTTATACTGATTTGGTCAATGCCTGTGTTTACATAATGCAAAACAACAACAACAAATGCTAAATTCAAAGGAATTTAGAAATTCAAATCAAAAATTCAGACTAAACTGGACCAAATCTGAAAGAAATTCCACCAGTCAGAAGCGCCTAAGGTATTTTGGTATAGAAAAATGAATTACCTATATCTATATGATAAATCAGGTGATATGATAGATCAGGTTAATTAATCGAATAATATTCGATCTTTTCTTATAAGAAATTATTGATATTGATAGACAGCTCTTGTTGGACTAAATAAACGAAATTATATTTATTTACTCAACACTCGATTATCGCAAAAATTGAGTGAGCGAACAACTTATTATTTAGATTATTTCGTATTATCTTCGGTATACAGAAGTATCATCATATTGCAAACGTAAATATACATTCACGATTTGTTTGTTTTTTTTGCTCATCCGCTTTCGATTCAAATGTAACTTTTAAGCGAGTCTTTATTTAAAGCAAAAATCGATTAATCGAATATAATAAATTATTTTTCAAAATAGATTTTAATCAATATTTTTTATAATTGCACATGGCTATACTTGGATGTATTTAAAATTATATTCATCCGGTATAATACCGGCAAACTAAACGTACAAACGAGTTTGATATCAAACTGGCGCTTAAATTACAAACACAATTTGCTCCAAGTTAATTGTTTACGCACTCTTATATTATATTATATAATTTATCCCGTTTTAAATAAGCAATATTTTAATATTTAGTAAAAATATCTATTGTCCACAATTGGAGTTCACAAAAATCAATTATTTACACATAGTTTATAGTTCAAGGATGCCAGACTCAATCGAACATAAAACATAACATATTGAAACCATAAAAAAAAAGATTTGATCTTTTCTCAAGTTATTTTTTTTATATGCTTTAATGAGAGCATAAAAATAACAATAGTTTAATAGTATATTTATATTGTAGAGATGTTTACCAATTTTCGTTTCTTGTTTTTCCGAAAGATTTGATTAAATTTAAAGCGTATACTTTTATAATATAAACAAGCACAATTGATAAATTTTATAAAAAACAACACTTTTTATATTTGTACAGAACTTCTTATCAGCAGCTCAACGATGCTTTCACTAAAATCAACTACTAGTATTTACATTTGGTATAGAAAAGGAGTTTGGTCTGCTTTCCTTTGCTTATCGATTTCAAGTGCACGCGGGGGGGTCGAGTAAATGTGATACCCCTCTAGATTTACAAAACTCTCTCTCGTCGAACTTCGGAATTCCCGCATGACGACAATGCGCGTGCGGGCAATCAGAAGATATAGAAGAGATTTCTGTGAATGTGTGTGTGTGTGTGTTTTTTTTTATCTATTTTTAAACACTGTACTAGAACGATTATATCTATACCATATAAACTAATAGTACATCAGTTCAAAATAAAACTGCGTTATTTTCAAAAGCGTCACAGTTTTAACACATGTACAATTTATAGACATATATATGTACATGTACAATATAATAAGTATGTAGTTTCAAAATCCACGTGGGAGTTCACCCTTGGATTTCTTACTCTCTCGCCCCAAACGCATATAATACTGCAAATCATATTTTCGGTCAAATGCGAAATGTTATTTTTAAATTCGCTGAGAACGTCTTAAGAGCTAATAGTCATCCTATATACACTCATAATATGAACAAATATTATATTACGTACCTTCAAATAATTCAGGGGTTGATCGAAGTTCCTCTTCGGAGCTGCTAAATGATCGTTGTTGTTGTTGCTGCAGATACGGTGTGCTGGGCAGTGGTCGTTTGGGTTTCATATAGAATTCCGGTTGGTCAACATTTGGCTGGGAATGTGGCTGTTGTTGGTGCGTTTGTTGCGGCTGATGTTGTTGTTGCTGTTGCTGTTGTTGTTGTTGCTGCTGCTGCTGCTGATGTTGCTGCTGACGTGGGTGGACCAGATGCGGATGTTGTCGCATCAAACCATCCAGTTCACCCTACGTGAAAATAATATTAAGCTATAGATAGTTTTTATATTACTTAAAAAAGGCCAATTTTGATTAGACGCGCTGAATATGGTACCAAGTCATCAACCCATCAAAAAATACGCTAATTATTGTTCCCTGTAACGAATTGGGTCGTGTGTCCAATAATCTCAATTGATCGAGTCTTTGATGTAATTCATCCAACTTTTCATAATCAGGGTAAATTACCATACAAATTCAAAGAATAATAAAATTACAACAACTAACAGAGTCCATTTTTGGTTTGCAATAAATTGGAATTAAATTAGACTTATGACATTGATCATGTATGACAACATCAATGTCTTCTAAATTAAAAAAATACATGAAAATTAAATATGACAATGTTGTTGTTTTTAAGATTGACACTATTTTTTATTGTTTGCTTTCTGAGTCTGTTAGTTATAAAATGTTGATGTTTGTGTCCATCTTACGTGCCAATTTTTTCCCGATTTTAGACATTTGTTTATCAAATAAGTTTCTTCGGCAAAGTTATTGCATTTTACGTCCTATTCGCATTTTTTAATAATTGTAAGTTAAGTACAAAAAGGCGAAAAGGTTTCTACCTTTCAAATTTGTTCCATGTAAAAATGAGAAATATATAAAAAAAATATTTTTGGACAAAAAACTTTAAATCAGTAGGTTCCTCTTGATATTAATGGCCTATTTCTAAAAAAGGTTATTGATTTGGAATAACGGAACATTAATGCCATCAATTAACATATACACACGCACGGTTCCGAACATAAAGAGCATAGAGATATCTCAAAAATATGCGCATTTGCCCTGCAAAATTGCTAGAGTCGCGTCATGGCAAATTAAGACTCCTAGCCATCGGAGCACTGTAGCTCCAATAGGAGTAGCACATCACAAACATCACATTAGCATGACCTGACCAGTCGTGTGAACCCGTTATGGTCAATGAATCCGGTGTGCGGTATCACACACTGGCCCTATGTCGCACAAGGGATTAAAGGATCCAATGAGAGACAATAATTTCTGATTGATATAAATATATATGCTGCATCTAAAATACATCTTTTTTTAAAATCCCCTTAAATTAGTTCATACACAATATATCGTTTATATTTTTGAAAAAAGTTCAGGTTTACCCAGGAATGTTTTGCTGTGTGTTTTGTGGGATTGGGATGATATTATTCACTAAGAACTGTTGCATAGAGGCTAAACTATCAATATAATTGTGAATAACTCGACCTTTTGATGTAGATGTAGATTGACCAGAATTGGTCAGCAGGAGATAAGTCGTCCTTCAACATTATAATGGTTAGGACCGCACACGCTCTCCTGACTTAACACAACTTGATTTTTATGTGTGTCGTGAAGAATCAAGTTTTTATCTGTTGAGCTATTTCAGTGCATTTGCAATAATGTAACTTGAGCAATGTTGAGGAAAACTACTTCAATTTTTACTAGTCGAAAACAGCCGTCATAATAAACATTAACTGCAACCGATTTCTTATGCGGTCTAATTATTTGTTGCTCAATTTGAGACAAAACAAAATTTGACAAGAAAATTACTGAACACATTATTGTTGGACTAATATTCCACTTAAAAATGAAGGTTTCCCAAAATATTACCATAATTGTTACATAACATATCTAAACTGGACATTGCTTTGGCGGTACCACTGAAGGGCGCCTATGCTTCTTGATAAAATAAACTTACATCTATCATAGATATCATTATATCTTATATCATTCCCCCAGACCCAAAAAAAACACAAACAATTTTTAAGAGAAAGGACAACAATTTGGGTGAAAAGAGCATCATATTTAATTTTTTGTTGTGTGTGGAAGAAAAATAATCTTTGGTATCAAATAGCCAAATATTTGAACTTTTCTGCGATATGTTAAACGAAAATCAGCTCGCATCAAGCAATTCTATATATCATTAGAAAGAATGTGTCAATACCTAAAAATGACGCTTGTTCTCTAGAGACGCATAACTATGGAGTTCACCATTGCGGAAATATGCGCTATTTTGAGGTTCTTCCTTTTAAATACGAAACCTTCACGTATTCGCAAAGGCAAATTAATAGTGTCTTAGGGGATGCTACTGTGTGGTGGTTTGGACGATTCCGATGCGGCCAAAATGATACTCGAGATCCACACTCATTTTCAAAAAGCAGGAAACAAAAAAATTGAATGTTTGAGGTCTACAGGATCTGTCGCGTGCCAAAAAAATAATTCGAGCAATTGACCAGCAGGCGAATTGGCCAATATGAAGGCAATTCTGTTTTATTAAGACAACGCTAGAATATGGTTATTACCCTCCGTATTTTCTAGTTCTGGACCACACATTATTAGTTTCAAATCATAAATTAAATTGTGGTAGAGCAGTAGTCTAGGTTACAGTCTTTCAAACCCAGGTAGGGACATGAACATTTTTCGTCATAATAACGAATAATATTATAATTTGCAAAAGCTCGTCTATAAGCGGTCTGATAATATATCTAGAAATTTTGCAAAACATCCATCCAAAAAAACGTAAAGACGACTTCAATATTACAGGATGCAGCAGTGCAAGTGTGTAAAAAAATCTGTAAAGTTTTTCAGTTGACTTCGCTGTTATATCTATCACTAAACAGCAATTATGGCCGAAATTATTGCAAAACTGGCTGCTGTTGATGTAAATTTACATCTTTAGATGGGTTACATCAACTTGGGATTAATCATAATACTTGGAATACTATATATTAAATTTCATGATTTTTTATTGACATCAACAGATGTCAACCACTGACGGAGCTGTGAAGATAAAATTTGTTCGAGAGCAACTCTGCTATAACCATGACATTCATCTGATAATTATGAATGTTATTTACAAAAAACTTGTATCAATTCAACAGATGACCAAGATTCTATTGATTTTAGTGGTCACGAAGAGGAAGAAAATGTTGTATATGGCACCTAAACCACTGTTATAATTAATTTAAAGTCATATCTTCTATTTGATTAAAACATTAAACATTAAACATGTTCAATGCCCTAAATAGCTGATTTCGGATGCGATTTTTTTATTAAATCGACATGTTAAATTAAACTGACACCACACTTTAAAAGCGAACCTTTTAAGCTGAGCTTAAAAGTGGTATGGCAATTTTAAGCTGATTTTGTTTGACTTACGCTTAACGTCAAATCAGTATATCGACTTCGTTTAGAACGAAATTCAGCTGGCCATAATTTACACACATTTCATTGGCTTCTGTGGGAAGATATTCCAGAAGGCGGTCATCTGGTGTTCCAACGCTGTTTACCTTCTTCACAATAATACAGAATCTGACGCCGAGAAAAAAGCTGTCAAACGGTTACGTTTAAAACAAGCAATAAGTTAAAAATACGTGCGTAAAAGAAATGATTGAAACAAGTATGACCCAGTAATTTAGATATATACTGATTAATAATTAATTAATTATCCAAGATAATTACCTGGTAAAAGGTGGCATCTTCATCTGGATATATACTCGATTGAATTTGTGCAGTACTGTGCGGATACTGTGAATATTGATGGACGATACCAACTTGTTGTGCGGTATTTGGCATCGGATGGGGCTGCTGATAATTTGCTGGCTGATACTGTGACTGTTGTTGGGGATTCTGGTGCTGCTGCTGCTGCTGGTACGGCTGCGGTGGCTGGCTCTGTTGGTATTGTAAGTTCTGTGTTTGCATACGACGCTGAGCCGGATTCATTGTTTCTATTACATTTTCGGAAGCGGACATTCGGCGTGGTGGCTCCTGTTGTGAAAACTGGCGCCGCAGTTGACTACCGGTACGTTGCAGCGGTTGGTTTTCCTTTTCGGCTGCGCTTCGGGCTCGCTCAAGCTTTGGCCGTTTATCGGAAGGATCGTGCGGGTCAACCATATGGGACTATAGTCGTAATTAACATTAGTTAATTTTATAAATTGATAGATAGATCAAATTGATGACTTACTCCACTCATATGTGGTTCAATTCGTCGAATACATCCATCTGGCTCAGCGGCTTTGTTTATCCACTGGCCAGTTTTTGATAGAAGTTCCTGTTTCTTTCTACACAAAATACACACCCAGATCACCTAAAAGAATCAAAGTAAAATTATTAGATGTTTTTCGAGTAAAAATCTGAAAAACATACTTTGTTGCTACGCAAAGTAACCTTCCCGCCACATCGGGCACAGCATCGGATATTGCAGTAATGACAAACATGTCCGACACCGTCTGCGAATTTTGTCTTCAGACATATGTGACATGTGGCGTCCAGTTCGATGCCGGCCTTTTTCTGTTGTTCCGAGCGCTGGCGAATGGTATCCTCCAGAATGGCCACTTCATCTTGCTTTCGGCTAAAAATAATAGAATTACCTAGATAATACTTTGCACATAAGATATACAATATAATTATGATTACCGCATGATTTCGTGCTCGCGTTCTTCCTCTTTTTTCTGACGCATCATTACGCGTCCGATAATCGAACGTTCCTCAGCGCTCAGGTGTGACAGATCTGGCATGTCGTCCATTGCTTTGCGCACACAATTTAGACACACCTCCTACGAATCTGTACGTATATCCAGTTTAGGACACACACACACACTCACACACACCACAGCGTGTTTTATCTAAGAGATGTCAAAACAAAAATATGAATACTAATAAAATAAAAAAAAACCCACGCACGCGTTAGTAAGAATAATAAACAAAAAATCGAAAGCTCTTCTTCTGCTTTTTTACTGAACACCGGCTCAAAGGACCATAATATAATATACAAACACAGATACACTTACTGAACAACACAAAAAAACAAATAGGATCAATAGAAGATTAATCAGATTACATGAATTCAAATTTCATAAATAATCTTATACTCAAAAATGTGCCGGTTTGAAGGACCAAAATTAAAAATACATTAAATTAGATATCCAATCATTGACACTACTTGAAAATCCGAAAGAGGTCAGTGGAAGCACGCAGAAAATGAAGAAAAACTAAAAGTCACACGCATGCGCATCGTGTATCGGCTATAGACATAAAAGGTGCGTATTTGCTCGGGTTTTTGCGCTCCGTTTTCTATATATATATATGTGTGTGAGTCGTTACACACATTTACAATTACACACACACATATATATATATATATATATATATATATGCAAAGATATGAGTGGTACACTCTGTACACAAAGAATATATGTACATATTTATGTATAT
>JANSTU010034937.1:0-11608 GCA_027564075.1 Bolitophila hybrida
ACGGAACGTTTCTCTAGCGGATTTGCCTTTAACGAAGGAAAACTTCAAAATAGCGCGAATTTCGGCGTTAGTGAACTTCATGTTTACACGTCTATAACTTTTAAACGCAGTATCCAAATCGTCGTTTTGTAGGTTATGTCAAGACCTTTCAAATTATGTTTAGTATTGCCCGATACGAGCTCTGTAGCGCTTTGTACATAGCCGCGAAATACAAAAAGGCGGAAGGGAGATATTTGACACTCTTATATTTTAATAATTTATGACATGAATATGTAAACTTATAAGCTTATAACTCAAACATTATTTTATTTTGCCATTAAAACAGGAAAGCCACGATCAGCGGCGTTGACGATTAAGCAAATAGCAAGTGGCTAGTATTTTCACTTTGCTTTGGAAGAAGGGCCCGTTCCTGTCTCGGTTACATTGAAAAAGCAACAAATATCGCAATAAACTTAAATATTGACGGTATTCCAACATATGAAATTGGGACGAATCAATTTTTGCCTTTTCTACGTAATATTTATAGCATGCCTCACATTCATCCCTTCATAATTGGATTATTCTATGGCAGTCACAAACCAACTAAAGTCGAGGAGTTTTTAGATGATTTTATCAATGAAATAGTACTGGTTATACAATCAGAAATAATGATCAATGGATATCATTTGAAAGTTAAAATCCGAGCATTTATATGCGATTCTCCAGCCAGAGCGTTCATAAAAATGTATTGAATGAACAGCATTTTTTAAAGAATGTTTGTATTTTAACAGAAACCGTCAATTTAAATGCGCAAAATGGTTGTCTGAAATGTAAAACTATCGGAATTTGGTCTACCGATAAAAGAACTGACGCTGGGCTTCGTGAAAAAGCTTATGGCGATCATCATCAAGTTTATAAAACGAGAATAAATTGTTAATTACGCAATGTTCCGGTAGTATCACCACTTCTCAAACTGCCAATCGATATTAACATTTCGGCTTCCTTACATTTATTGCATCTGGAAATTGTTACGAATTTACTTAAAATTTACAAGACAGGTCATACCGGTTGTGATTTTGTTAGGTGGTCACATTCAAATGATGAACAAATGTCGAGCATCCTAAATAATTTAAAATTACCTATTGAAATTCATCGGGCAGCGCGCGGATTAGATGTTTTAACACACTGGAAAGCTCATGAATGGGCGATTTTCCGAACTATGTTGGAATCGGTTTACTCAATAGCATTCTAGTGGAAGACCACTATACTAATTTTTTGAGATTGTTTTGTGCGACAACCATTTGTTCTTCAAATTATTTTCGCCGTTTTCTTCCTGTTGCGGATCATTTATTTAAAGAATTTATTGTAAATCATTTTTTGGAGTGTAACGAGCAACACACATAATTTTATTCATATCATAGATGAGTATCTTCGATTTGGGCGTCACCTATAATTAATAATACATAATTATGCGCCATTCGATAAATGAAATCCACTTTAGTTTTATATATAGTATATACTATATACTGGCGTAATAAAACATTAAAAAATAATCCAAATGTTATAAATTATAAACAAATCATAATCATTTTTTATAAAAAAATATTAAATATAAATAAATAAAAATATTGAAATTGAATATCAAAAAGTATTTTGCAAATTATTGATATGAAAAACCGAAATATGAGACAAATATTCGAAGTATCAAAAAATATTTTTGAAATATTTTTTTGGTAAAATAAGAAAATATATTTATGAAATGTATATTTATTTTAATTTTTAATATTGTGGATAACTGAATTAAAAACTCAAAATCGCGATACACAATTGTATTTTTATCAAAAAAATCAGTTAGAACCTTTGTGCTCTAAGCTTACGAAATATTGGCAAAAAGTTATAGGGCCTTTGTGCATTAAATATTCATATTCTGATAGTTTCAATAGCGATTTTGTAAATGACTATATAATATGCGGAACCTCTACTGCTCTGAATAACAATCACTAAAATATATAGTTTTTTAACCACAAAATATATATACAAAGTGACTACCTATAATAAATGTTATCAATTTTTCATATTCTTTCCTTATTAATTGTAATTTAACTTAATTTTTATAAACATACAAAACAACACATTTTAAATAGATCTTAAACAAGCATCTAACAAATTACCTAGAAAATACCACATCCCTTTCAATTAAACGCTCGCACGGCACAAAGTGTGCGCCCGAGTCCATTAAATAATTACTAGACATTAGCAGCAGCTGGGTGTTTCTATATAAATGTATCGGGCTTATAAATTAGTTAAGTGTGAGTATTTAGAATTGCAAAGATATACTATAGTTACACAAAAACAGACGAGTGATACGACGTAAGTTGAGTATGTGTGTTTGCATGTGAGCGTGTTTGTGTGCCACAGTGTATGCCCAATGCCCATATATATAAATATACCTGTGGTAGGTGTAATGTTCTTTGAATGCCGACGAATTTATTTAATTACACATTCCTCATATATAAAATACGCTTGCAGTGCGACGGCCGGCGCTTCTCTCTATACGTTTACAGTTTTGTTTAAACTTGCCGCCGTTGTGTATTAATGACTGTCTGATAAGATTATATACTACACACTCTTACAACAGAACATATTATGCTGGAATATGCTATATAGTATCTTTTGTATAATACAGAATATATAGCAATATATAGAACTTTTGTGTAAACACATGCGCGCTACCTATTTGTGTTCTGTTTATATTTGAACAGCAAACACACACCAACACATATTCACACCGGATAAGTAGTGTACTAAGCACAATATCTGACACAATAGACTAAATACAGTTTAATCATAATCATCATGTAGATATATATATATAGAGATATACATATTTGCACAGCACATAAATGTATAAATGTACAAACTTAGTCCAGGGCTTTGGCGCATATTATATGGAATATAGATGATTAAACAAGCACCATATTTCCCGCATGTTATATACATTAAATCCACAAAACTTATGCTTAAACATAGTTAGTATAAGACATATGCGCGTGTTGTCTGAATATATGTGTGTTTGTATTGAAATAGCACATATGTATTTGGGTGATAAAAAAGGATTATAGCCAGAATTATTGGAAAAGGTTTTTTCTTACGCAGAACAACTTCAAAACAATTTTGTCTATGTTGATTCACGTGAAACTTTTGTTATCTCAACCCGACGACAATTCTATAATATTGATTTAACAATTCAAAAAATTCTTCCACGTATTAATATTACACAATAACAAAATATCGTATACATATAATCACAAATACACGTATACGTTGAGCTTTATTCAAATTTCATCTGAACAATACACAATAGAGCATGAAAAAAAAAACCGCCGCGCCGACCGCAAAAATTCAAATAAAACAACAATGTGTCTTTGTCTGATTGATTCCCATTCTCTCTAATGTCTAATATAAACATATTATATCGGGCATAGATGTATATATAGGAAGTTCCGTTTGCGTTTCGTGGCGAATGGTTCATCTTAAACGGAATAATAGGAGAAATCAAGTGCTTGGATTTGCATTATTTGTCCGTTTTATCCATATCAAACGTATATAGACTCATCGATCATAAATATACATAGAATACATACTTATAATATATAAATTCGTTCTGCTTATGTACATTTACTTTAGATTTTATTGTTATATATGTTTCTTGAAATTTTTATTTGGCCAAAGTGCTTTTCGTGCGTTCCGCCAGGGATTTCGCATAGGGATTATTTATGAGACTTTATGAGATTTTTCCGCATTACACTGATTTCGATGCAGATGCCAAAATATATTACACAACAGTATATAGAGTGCAGATGTTTATTTATAAGCTTTGAGAGAGGTAAATAGACAGACAGAGCGAACGTAATTCAGGAAGTTTTAAATGTATATTTCTTGCCCATATCAATTTAAGTTGATTGCTTATTGGGATGCTTGTTCAGGTTGAAAATGTAAGTAGGATATCTTCATTTTTGGAATGATAATTGTATATTATTAGTGTAAATGATTTCGAGCTGTATTCCATTGACAGAAGGAATAATTATTGAAGAAATATAAAAATTAATGAACCCATTTTAAGAATATCATTTAAAGATCAAATTAAAGAATATTCCTGAATTTATTTTTTACACTAATGGATCACAATCATAAACTAAACTCGAAAACATTGTAGTTGATACATCTAACCCTAAAATACATTTTTATGTCACTACTAAATCTATTCCTTGAATAGTAAAATAATCATGCACATTGTAGTATATTCAAATATTAATAATGGAATTTAAGCTATTATTAATGCAAATAATGACGAGTGGTAAGATTTTTTTTAATTTTTTTTCTAACGTGTGTTTTTAGAGGTATAGAACTTTAAGTTGGAAACACTGTTTTAACTAGCGACCACTTTGTCAGCTGTCAAGTGGTTTGTGTCAGTCTATTCGCCATCGTGCACAAGATGTGTCCATCCATTTTATGGAAGATCTTGCGGAAAGATCCTGGTTTGCGTGCTTACAATATCTCGCCCAAAACAAGATTGCCGTTGATCCCGCTTTTCATAAGAGAATTTTGTTTATCGATGAAACTCACTTATGGTTGAATGACTACGTCAATAAGCAAATTTATGGGCTGGTGGCATCATTGGTCCGTACTTCTTTAATAACGATGCTGGCTAAAACGTTACACTCAATGGTGACAGCTATAGTGCCATGATTACTGCCTTTTTCGTTCCTCAACAAGACGGCGCAACATGTCACACAGCTCGGACCCGCTAGACTATTTTCTGTGGGGATATGTGAAGTCGCTAGTCAACACCGATAAGCCCGAAACGATCGGCCACTTGGAGAACAACATTCGCCACGTTATTGTCGATATACGTCCACAAATGTTCGAAATAGTGATTGAAAATTGGACCTCCAGATTAGATTACTTAATGCCAAAAGTTAATCTTTTGAATAAAGTCAATTTCATGTCAATTTTAAAAATGTATACTAGTTTTATTCCATTTGAAATTTCTGTACCTCTAAAAAAAACACCCTTTATAAGTAATTATTTTTTCTTTATTTTTTTTAATATTTGTTTTATAATTGTAAATATTCACTTATAAATAAATAATAGTCTGAAAGTACTTGATTTTGTTAAAAATAGTTGTATTGGCAAAATTGATAAGATAATCAATATAAAAGTGCTGTCTGGAATAAAGTTTCTAATTTTCCACTTTTTCAAGCCTTGACCACATATACATAAATATGTTTGAAGATGTATGCCGTTTTGCCGAATGCTTGTTCCATTAAGGGTAAAAAATGCATGCTCACCGAAAAAAAATGCACACCAAAAATAAAATTAAATCACACCGAAAAAAATTATTGCTCACCAAAAATATGACAGAAAATGCAAAAATGCATAGAGCATAATTCAAAAATACACAGTAAATGTTATAAAAACGAACACCAAGCTCCATATCAAAATCAGAAGGTCTGCAGGGTACTAATCCACGACCCACTATCCACCATTACCAAGGTTTGTTTTTCCTCAGCGTGATTGAAAGGGTTTTGCCATTGGGTCCACAACCCTCTATCATTCATTCCGAAGGGTTGTTTTCCCTAAGCGTGATTCAAAACGTGTTTTCAACGAGCTTAGAGTTTGAAAATTGATCAACACAAAGTACATGTGAACTAAATAGTTTAATGTGTAAAAGTTTTGTACTTAACAAAAGCGGCTAACGGCGAAATGGCCATTTACCATTTTTGAAAACGAAAAACGTAAAATAAATTATAATTTTGTTTCATTAAAACTTGTGCAATTATGAGGACCGTAGAAACCAAAATGAAGACAAATACAATCAAGTTGTCTGATGAAAATAAAGTTTTTAAATAATGTTGGTAAATTACTCCAAAAATATAATGTTTTTTTTTTAAAGTTTGATGTTCGATCTAAAACATCATGAAAATTGAGAGAAAAAAAACAAGAAAAATGATAAACTAAACGCTAAACGCTCCTTCTATCGTATCTAATCGATTTAGTGATTTATCGTCTTAAAGTTTCACAGACAAATATTACTTGTTTGCGCCGAAAGTACTGGGTGGATTGACAAAGTTATTTAACAAAAATTGTACAGATAATTAAATATATATTACCTAACGACATTGGTCAAATCTATATCGAGATGTGTTCAGTTATGTGGAACTACGTCTGAAATCCTATCCATAGAAATGATTTTGATTGCCAGGTGCTTAGTGGGCCAACATTCTTAGGAAAAGTATAGTGGGATCTGGAAAAATGGTAGCGCCTAGTGTTATTATATAAAATATTTTTTTTTTGTTTTTTTCATATGGACGCAAGAGGCTAGACCATATCAAAGACCTAATAAACTTTATTCTTAACAAATATCAAAATAGACCAGTAAGAGCCCCCCCCCTCTCTCTCTCTCTCTCTCTCTCTCTTTCTCTCTTTCTCTCTCAATTTCTCTCTAATCACTCCCATAATTTAAAAATGCATTCTTTGAAATATATTATTTCAAAACTTTTAGCTTGTTAAATTGAGTCACACAAATCTGCGCCCAGTTATTCTAAAATAAACGATACACATTATCTTAAATTATGCATTTAATTTTTAAGATTTCAATCATTATAAATAATATGTAACTCACTCTATATATCACTTTACTCACAACCACACAGTCTCTCACCAATCATCAATATATTAAATAAACTATAAAAGTACTAATATAAATAGATACATACGCATAATGTGTATCATGGCGACACCCAGGCTGCCCACGCCTCCAATTTTGCATTATTTAATTTGTATAGTCGGATTTCACGTTGACACTCTTAGTTTCATTTTCATGTGTATAAGCCAGAAGGTCGAGACGCCCATGCACTCACAACTTCTTGAGACATGTAAATATATAATTTGCATATGATAGTGTGAGTGTTTGTGTGAGTGGCGGAAGACTGGTATATTTAAACGTTACCCGTAATTCGATATATATGGAAAATAAATGTAAACTTACATTTAAAGAGGACTTGTGTTTAGAATATCGTCAATTCGGTGTACGCTGGCAGAAATGAACTTCATACTTATAGATTTTGTTCAATGGATTGAGAGAGAAAGAGACTATGGGTCTTTTGCGGTCAATTCTAATAATACATTCTGAAACGGTGTTTTGTAGCTTGATATCAATATCCAAAATATGGCTTGTCTTGCAGAGAATTCCCTTCAGCTATATTCTTCATCATATACATACATCATTAACTAGATACGATTTACATAATAACCTCCTTAGGTCCAATAACATACACCATTTGCGATAATTGTTCAGTAACGCAAATTCGTCACAATCGACAGTTCTAATCGGACTTTAGATATGTGACCGTTATTAGTATTCAATGTACAAGTAACATGTCATGTGCCAATCCTGCAACATATTTATGCTGATAAGTGCTTAAGATTGATTACATTCACGCAGTCACACCTTTAAAGATGACAGCACATATAAAATATACAATATATTATTTGGTTATATACATATGTAATTAGGTGTGCTCAATAATAATATACATTGAGCACGCCATATATACTGTGTATGTGTAGAGCGTAGAGGCCATCATTTCTTATGCGAGTACGTTATCAGACACCACTATCAGTATGTGTACCGTGCAAATGACTGTGCAATACGCATAAATATATATGTTTATATAATCCTACAGACAAGATATAGTATGTATACATGTAATTCAACACATAAAGTAATGAGGCACTACGTCAAATATATTGCCACATATATTTTACTTAATCAAGCATATGTCTAGAGATAGATCGGTGAGCTTATTTGCACACCTTCTTAATCACGCTTTACGCACACACACACACATAAACTCAAACATAAGATACATAAAAAAATAAATATATAAATATACATAAATAAGTGTCATGTTCTTGCGAAGTAAGTTGTATATGCGGTATGGAACAAATGAGTAACGACCATTTTTATCGAGTTACAAAGAACATTCTGTGCTGTCGTGAATAAATCCAATAGTTTCTGCACGCCAGCGAGCACTATCTCTCTAGTCATGTACCGTCTTCTCGACAAAGTTTTCTTCTCCATACGGTTTGGTATGTACACAGAGAAATAGCTTCTTTATACCGGTTCCGATGCGATAACAAACTAGTTACGTACGTGCGTTTAGAATATATAGTTTTGGCTAGGTCAGATAACTCAATTCGATTGATGAATGGAGGTTTTATCAAAAGCAGGAAGGAACTTTTAAAGTATTCTCGACAGACAAAAAACTTGTTTGATATAATTATAAATAATACATGTACTATATATTATAATGTGCTTTACAGAACTGTCAGCCGAGCCAACATAAAACCTAGTAACTCTCTTGATAGTTTTGATATAATTAACTAAAATTGTTTTTTTATAATCTTTTTTTTTTAATTTTTAACTGTTTAATTATCATAAGTTTAAAAATGTGTTTTAAATTATTTAAATTAAAATTTATTTTTTAGTAGTCACATACCGACCGAAAAAAATCGCTATTTAAATAAACAAAATTGGCAATACTTATAAAAACAAAATACAGTTAGTCACTTTTACAATCGGACACATGCAAAAATATAAAAAATTTACTTTTAAATCAATCAATGTTAAAACATAATGTTTCTATGAATTACGTTTCTGAGATGATAATTTAGGTAAGATGTATCTGGAAGAATATTAAAACAAAATTTTGAAATTAAAAAAAAAATAGTAGAACAATAATCAAAACTCTTTAAAAAAAACACCCCACTTTAATATTCGGACCAAATAAAAAGTATATAAAGGCTTGTTATCAATTGTTTAAATGTCAGTAAATTATATTAGCACAATTTTCACATTAAATTAAAACTGAGCTTGAGGTGTTTAATGGAAAAGTCGTCGACGTAGAAACTGTCCGAAAAGCTATTGGAGAATGTGGATACAATGGACAAATAGCCATGAAAAAGCAGTTTGTTAATGACATAAATAAGAAAAAAATAATAAACTTTGCAAAACTGCACCAAACCAAAGATGAAATGAAATGAACATTTAATATTTTTGGAAGTGATGGCAGGGATGTATGGAGAAAACCAAATGGAGAATTAAAAATTCAAAATTTAAGGCCGACAGTAAAACATGGTGACGGTTCTGTTATTGTTTGGTGTTGTATTTCTTCTTCTGGTGTTGGAAATTTGGTTTTTATAGAAGCAAATATGGACAAACACATGTACCTCAGCATTTTAAGAGTCAATGTAAAGCAAAGTGTTGAAAACTAGGTATTTTGGATCGTTTTCATTTTTTATCAAGGTAACGATCCAAAACATTGTGATTGTTGTTCTATTTTTTTTTTTTATTTTCTTTATATATTTAAATATTCTTCCAGATACATATAACCTAAAGTACCACCTCAGAAACGTAACGTGCATAGAAACGTGAAATTATGTTTTAAACAATGATTTAAAAGTATATTTTTAATATTTGTGCGTGTGTCCGAATATTAAATTGACTAACTGTATATGTTTTGTAGAAGTTTAAATCAATTTTATTTCAGAAATACAAATACGAAGAAGTGGAAAAAAGTTGGTCCACGGCGGACATCGTAACTTCTTAAAATTATTGTGACTATATCAGATTTGGCCTCCCGTCTTTGCAATTATAGTTTCCCCAACGATTTATCTTTCAGAGGCTTTATAGAGGTACAATTTCTCCATCGTTAACACTTCTGCATTGCTTCTTGGAAGTAGATTTGGTGCACTTTAGAGGTTCCGCATCGGCTTCTATATTACTTCCTTTCACAAGTAATATGGAAGCATTGCCTCTATATCACTGTTCGGAAGCAACTTATGGAAGCTCAACCAGCTTCGAAAAGATGCCTCCCAAAAACTTTGGCGAAGCACCTTAACGAGGTTCAAAAGAAAAAAATAATCCAAAAATACAATTTCCAGCCACAGCTAAGCATAGGATTTTTTCAATTCCTCGTAATATTTTTTTTTGTCGATTTATTAATTTCCTGTTTTAAAATGTCCTCATAATTGTAGTGTTCTGAAACAAAGATTTTTTTATATTACCTAATCGGATTTGAACCCAGTGCCCTTCAGCCTGCTTCTCTAGCTGAGTCAGTCATGTTTCATGTACCACAAGCCGCAGTCATCATAAGTATTGCCATATTTTAGATATTTTGAGAAAATTCTTAAATATTTTCACGTAAAAGATTATTTTATTATTTTTAAAAGTTCATGTATTCTTAAAATGTATAAATTGGGCTTGCCATACATTTTTATTAATTTTATAAAATAACTGACTCAATATAGTAAACAATGGATAGAAATGTGAATACCACTCAGTGTACCGATTACGATGAATATTGCGAAGCTTTCCGCTGGTGCTCGAAAGATTGTCAAAGATCGTTTTATTATATTTTATTTTTTTTTTTACAATACCACAAATGTATAATATATGATAAAATTTTCGTCAAAATGGCGGTTCTTTTTTTTCTTCGATAAAACTTCGCTGATTTCATGTATAATTTACTTATACAACCTCGACAACCACATGGTTGGAAGCACATAATGAGTTTCACAAATTTAGCTTCTATAAAACTTACGTCCACAAGTTTACGTATATAGTTTGGTGTCATAACTTCGATAATACTTCGATTCACAAGTTCATACAGGTTTCTTGGCTGTACTTCGCATCGGAAACATTTACGAAGCTTTTACTACCCTGAAGACCTCGATAACATGCCACGCTTGAGCAACTAACACAAGCTCAATACACCAAATAATAAACTTCCACTAACAAGTGCTTTCGAAGCATGATCGATGGACACAATTTGTAACCTTCATTCACAAGTTAGTTAGAAGCGATATCGAGGTTGAAACCTCTAAGAATCACAAAATTGAACCTGCTCGAAGTCCAATTGTTAGTTAGATTCTTTTGATGCTAAAGAGCTGTGGCTGTTAGATGTTGCGATGCGCTGCAACGAACTGCTAGGAGAGTGTACAAATTTTAACTCCCAGAGTCAGAGTCCCCATTATATTTAAAACGGAATTATATCCATCATTAAAAACACAAGCAGACGTGTAAATGGATAAACAATCAACATATCAAATTTCACAATAAAAGCGATGAAGCTTTCGTTTTCAAGTACTTTTTAAGCTCAGGTACTTTTAATTTAGAAAAAATAGATAGATGGTTCGGAAGGTGCAGATTAGGCGAAATACCAAGCAAAGCGCGAAAGATCTGAACGTGTCGAACTGAAGCGTTTGTCGTATACTAAAAATTCATCTCCAGCTCAAGGCCCTACAAGATCCAAAAAGTTCACACCAGCGCAGAAAAAAAGTGAGACTCGAAAGAGCTCGGGCGTTGAAAACATTGCTCGCGAGCGGAGATTAGTCTTCTCAGATGATAAGTTTTTCACGACCCAAGAGTACGTCAACAAACAATATGACCGTGTTTGGTTAAAGGTCAATTACAACGACAATTTGAAACAGAGAGCATTCTATCTCCAGTTACCTGGTACACAAGTACAAGTACTTGTGCAAGTAACTAACGCACGACCGCCTT
>JANSTU010034948.1:0-11608 GCA_027564075.1 Bolitophila hybrida
TATATACAATTATACATAAATACATATAGAATCGCATAGATATAATGTGCAGTATTTGCTCTAGTTATACATAAATAAAAAAATCCTCCCTATATGAATCGTGTGTATGTGTGTGTGTGTTTTCATTCCTCCCTGGGGTGTCTCGGCTACATTAAATGTGCATTATGAGTAACATCGCCGACACCTGTTATCATTATAACGGGATGCGAGCGATGAGCTTTTATTATGTATAGACGTTTGCGACGTGCATTTCTAGGGTGCGCGTATTTTGCGTAGTATTTTGTCACATAGTTTTGATACTGCGTAAACCAAGGGGTTTTACATCCAAAAATTTTACTATACACAGACTGCAGACTCCATAGTCTTTAAGATTTGCAATTGACTTCCATGAGAAAAGGGACAAAAAGGGAAAAACTGTCATCAGTAATTTTTTGGACCAAGAAGGTAATTTTCCGACAGTCCGAAAGTCACCTGTATCGAGAATTAGACTGTCGAACTTTTGAAAACTACCCCAATAAAACGGCAAGGTGGAGCATTAATCATGTGCAGCGGTGACACAAATTGGATTAAACAGCTTCCCTTCGTGTTGATAAGTCATCGGAATAAAATCTAGGAAGACTTGGGGGCAACATGAACACAACTGGTATATGGTGTACACGAATTCCTGGAGAATTCTTTGAATGTCCGCAAGAGACCGAAAAACCCAGTCAACAGACAGGTGAAAGCCTGCATTCTTGGCATCAACGAACTTGAGCACGTGCAATGGGATAACTAACGACCAAAAGAAACGAGTTACCTTTTTAACGAACCCACAAAGCTGCTTGGATTAGACGTCATCTGGAGTACCCTCTGTGGGAAAATTATCACATCTCAATTATCATCAATCATAAATCGTTATAAACAAATTCATTATTTTATGTTTATTTTTAATTCCAGATAATCCAACTAGATTATCTAAATACAGGGAAAAACGGGAAGCATTTTCCTATTTTTTAAGACATGGTGGCCAAGGAACGTATGTTATTTATGTAAGATTAAAGACACAGTTTACGAAACTTGACCAACACAAAAAATCGAAGGATGCAAAAATTTTGCAACACCCTTAACAAACATACTCCAATGGACATCCTGTGGAAAATGGGACCCAACCTGAATGGGTCATCTCTTCGTTGTGTTTAGCCGAATCGCAGCAAATCACAACCTGCTTAAAGACCACATACACCGGATGAATATTATAATAAAAAACTCACTCTGTGAGACATGCTCAGATTACAAAACGGTGGATCACGTATTTTGTACATGCCCGGAGAGGAGCCAAGACAGGACCTTAATGATCGGGCATCTAACTACGGAAGGATACTCCACCTCCATTCTACATCAGGGACATACTGGGCTCATTAAAGTAAATTCTATTAAAATTTAGCCATGTAAATCCTAAAATTGTAAATATGTAAATTATGTTTCCCTTTAAATTCCTCTATATCTGTGCTTTTGTATATATATATATATTTATTAACATTCTTTTTATAAAGAATAAGTAAGACCAGACAAATTTAACATTTTCGGTAGATATAATTATTTCGTCTTTTTATCATCTATAAATCAGATATAAACCAAATATATTGGTTTGACACTATTGAATAATATACTAATGTTTGTATGGCCATCTAGCAAGTAACTCCATTAATCAACTCTTCCCAGCTAACGTGCGTTAATTATTGTTTGTCAATTAGATGCCGGCCATTGGTCGTCACTGATATGCGACCATCAGTGTATCCTAAGACAAATCTCTGCACATTATCTGACAACATGATTGCATCTTGCCCAAACCATTGCCGCAGTCCAATGGCAACAACAAATACACATCAGCCAGATAAGACACCAACAGAAACGCACGCACACCATTTATCAGAGCCAGTATGTATGTTTGTACATGTATGTATGTATGTACACGCTCCAGAGGTTATAAATCGTACAACTTCCAGGATGAGCAAACAGAGTAATCAATAAAGTATACGACGTCACTATATGGGATTTTGTACACTATGTATACTAAATAGTATATATCACCACACTTTCCATTCCGCAACCCCGCACGTCCTGTTATTTTATTCATATGTACACAAACAACAGCACACACACACATACATATATCAGTACAAACTCGAGTATACGCTTTCGCTAGCACTGTATATATAGAGTCAAGAGAAAAGTCGGCATTTTGGCACACAAGAGCAGCACATTTCGGCAACAGCTTTCCTCCAGGGACCGGCAAAAGGAAAACACGCAAAATTACTTTGGCGGTTGCATCGTATTTTATTGTCAGTCGTCGGGGTGAGATACCTCAAATATAATGCTTTTATTCATTGGCTCTCTCGCATTATAAAAAATTATGCTGTTTCGAATTTCATCCTAGGAAAATCAATTTGCAATATATAGCTAGATCAGCTGTGCGATAACTAGTACATAATTGCGCGCATACGATCAACAACCTTTTTGCGCGGCTTATTTTGTGTTATTTACCTGCTCGTGGTCGTGCACATCAAGCATATAAAATACAAGAGCACATTTTTGGCAGGTCAGTGTGAAAATCGTCGTTGCACTCTCGTATACGTGCATTTAACACGTCCATTGTTGACTTATGATGTGTGCAACTGAATATATTAATAGAATGCTCATTTTATAACTGTGTGCACGCGTACATATTGCACTCGAAGAGGTAGACGCACTTGCCGACGCTGATGCGAAGCTAGATTTATGACTTGGCTTTTAGATATTGAGTTTTTTTATGGTTTGTATTCAAAGGATTGTTATGATTGTGTTTGTATTTTTGTGAACTTTGATTTGAGGAAGCCGCTATCCGACAAAGGATTGCGACCGCCCTGTCAGTGAATCAATATTATGTTCTTTTTTTTATTACCTCAAAAATTGTCTGCTTAGGTTACTTTATTTTTTAAAGGTTCCTTTACTATTTAAATTTAGTAAGCTATCATGTTGGAAATGTTTTAGTGGCTAGAGACCAAGGATTTTTGTAATGCATTGATTAATTGATAATTGTGTGCGTTAATACATTATTTATCTTCAGAGCGCACTTTTTTTAAAAGAAAACTCTCGTGGAGTTCGATGGCGATGACGACAGCAGCGCCAGCACCACAAAGCTATGAGCACACGATAAATTATCGGCGGAGGCTGGTCCTTCAAATTGATGCTTGCGGATATAGTTTGAAGACGATTAATTCGACCTATTGACGTATGAAACTGTTTTTTCATAGTAAATATTTTAGATTCATAAAAAAAAGATCAGTTTTTTTGTGTAAAAATAAAAAAAAAGGTTTCGGCGCCTGATATAATTTGAATGTTGTTTAAAACTTTTAAAAATCATAAATTTTTAAAGATCATAAATATGTTTTTAAACCCTGGTCACTAAGAGTCAAATTGGCTACAACTCAAACTTAAAGGTAGAATTACAATAAGTTGTTAACGCGCGAAAGGACTGGCCTGACGATTTGGGGTTTCTTTTGTAAGAAAATAATAGAATTTTGCGTAAATTATGGTATCTCAAAAGTATCACATTAAAATATTTTAAAAAATATTAAAATTTGAATTTTAATTTTTAAGAAAAAAGGTTTTTTTTGCATCCTTGTTGATTTTATATGCATTTTTATTATTTATTTAAAGACAAATCCATGCTACTTTAATTCTGAAAGGTTCAAACTAATATCCTGATTTTTTTGAGTCATTCGGAACGATAAGGGCAACGCAGCAATCATTTAAACATGGTGGGGTCAATTTGACCCCCTTGTGTCCACTGTGTTATTTCTAGGAAGTGTGACCACCGACGGTTAAAGATTTACCTCCTTGATCCTAAAAAAAAGTTGTTTTTTCTTTATTCCCTATTACACCAAATTTCAAAAACTCTATTCGCTCTAAGCTTATAAGGTATCGGCCTATCGTATCATTCTGCCAATCGTGAATTCGAAAGAATTCAAACATGGCGTCAATTCAAATCGGCCATATTGTATGTTTTTTCGGTCGGTTTACTTGATTTTTCGGTGGCTGGCTAGCTTACAACTCGAAAGTTGGACAAGATGGTCTATGTTGCTGTCGTATTATATTTGGAAAAGGAAACCTTTACAAATATTGAAGTTGAGTACTAAACTAATGTCAAAAGTGTAACCTAATTTGCTAATTTCCCAGTGAAATGTCTAGTAATAATGTCTTGCATCCAATAAAATCTATTTTCAGAAATACTGTTATATTTATACTATATATCAGGTATAGGATCCTACTAACTTAAGGTACTACAATTTTGATGATATGATGAGAACTCTTCGGTGTGTGAGGATTCAAACATTGTACGAACACCGTCCCCGCTATATTTCTGTAAATATATTTTGGTCGTCTTTATTAGCTTCCTAGACAAAATTGTCCTCTCTTTCTCTCTCTCTCTCTCTCTCTCTCTCTCTCGGATTTTATATATACTTCCATCTATACTTGTTGTGATATGTAAATTACCTATCGATTGATATATCATAACTTCCCATACATCCTTCCCAAGAAACCTTTTGCCCTAAGTATCTTTAGAAAAAATAATCTGAAAGCCGTATATCGAACGAATATCGACCGGTCTTTGCCCTAAAGCGTTTTTTTGCCATATTAAATTAGACCACAACGCAATGTATGCAATGTATTATTTTCGTCTTATTAGGTATGTCGCAAACGTTCACGATTACGCAGATATACGTTAAGATTTGTTGTTTGCCGTAACAGTTCTTTACTACGGTAGAATTTACATTCATATTTATTTAGACAGTTTGTCCCAGAATGCTTATTTTTGCTTATTTATGCCTAACCGCTAAAATAGGTTTGATATTGACTCGAGAGATATAAGCTAAATTGTTTCAGTTATAAGTGAAATTTACTAAGTTAGAAAACGCTATGACAAAATACTACTTCAAATTGTCAAAGACATATCTATCATTCAGTTTGTTAAACTGAAAAAAAATAAGAGAAGTGGAACTTATAAAAGAAAATTTCGACTTTCGGGATCAACATTTTCGAAACGTCGGTAGGCAAATTATAAACAATGGACTAATAGTGCCCAATAATAATAATATAGCATCGTCTTCAGAAGTGATAATTGCTCAACAGGGTCCATTGTGTGAGATTTACTAGTAGAGTAACGGAAACTTCTTTTAAAGTTTGTTGACAGAAAAACTGAGATGGTGTAATAAAAACAACTATGTTATCCCGCAAACAAATGTCAACTTGTGATAGTAAAAAACAGATGAATACATTATAAGAATAACAAAAAATTGTAAAAAAGAAAAAAAAAACATTTTGGGATCATAATAATTTGTTTAGTTATTTTTTTATTTTTAACACTGTAACTAATTAAAAAAAAATATTTAAAATTACAAATTTAAATAACTCTCTAATATATTAAATTACTCTAAAAAAACATCAACCGAGATATCTCGGATTAATTAATTTAATTTAATAAAATTTAATTATTTATTTTTTTATTTTCAAATGCAATGCTCTGGCGATTCTTTTTTTTAATTGCCAAAAATTTTTATTTTTATTTTACAAATTTTGTGTTTTATTATTTTCATAAATACCACCATTCAATCGACCCACCCTACAGCTACTTTTCATATTTAGCGTAAATGCTGTACACAAGATTATTTTTTAAATATTTCCTTACTGAAACAATCGTTGGAAAACCTATACAATATATTACATATTTAATATATCCAAAGGATCCGGACTTATGATATTAAATTATTAAATTTAAAATATGCATTTTTTATTTAAATAATTCATTCAAACTTTTTATCTATCAAATAAAAAAATCGGCATCGGGCGAAATTTGTCAGGTTTTTTTTCACTATGTTTATATAAAATATTAATACAAAATACGTACATACGTACCAGATTTGTTCACAATAGAAATTATGTGATGCATTATAGGTATGATTTTTTTTTATTTTGATAAAAGATATTAAGACATGTACAAACAGCAGAGCTTATTTTATATATAGTGTAACTTAGCAATGCAATAGACTGTATTTTTTTAATACAATAAAAAAAGACGTTATACGTTTAATTCTAATTACTGGATATTATCAAAATTACATAATAAATAGATCTATGCAACTACGAAAATATGCAAAATTAGATAATTATTTTGAGAATCTTGTTCGTCCTTTGTCGTACATCATCAATCTCAAACAAGAGAATACAAATTAATTACAAGACATATAATTATAACATACTTGCCTACAATGTAAATTACACTGTATACTAGTATTCCATCTGCCAGACTCGAAATAGTAGTGTCTTTCATGTGCCTCTCTAACTATCTAATATTGACATGTCAAATATTTCATATATTATATACACAGGTGTACAATATTTGATATATACCCTTCAGATGACAAACACCACAAAAACATGTCACCAATTAATGCTGAAGACTGTATAAGGGTGTGTGTGTGTAACCCATCCCTTATCGATAGAACACATATAGGAACATAAGATTGAAGTTATGCGATACGATGAATAATTGGGGGCCGTGTATCTGACGAAGCAGCTTCGCCGCCACAGTGCTCTTATGAATAATTCGCATAACTGAGATACATAGACGACTCTATATATTCGAAATGTCTATGCGCAATTCGCTGCAATTCTGCATACAAACGAGGCATTTCCGCATATGGAAAACGATGCACATATACATTCTCGATTGATATGCTACAGATGTAATGCATCGTATGGCATCTTAAGACAGTTTTCTCGTATCAGCCCGTTATATGTATGGCTGCCCCCCAGAGGCTGTTCCCGACAAATGATACAGTTGAAATTGTGTGGCAGCAACATTGCGATCTCGTCTGCGGTTTCCTAATTCAAACTGAAAACTAGATAATTTATAACAATTTCAAATTCGGTAGACAGCATCGTAAAAACCATTAACCTTACGAATAAACAGCCTTTATAGATTGTATAATTGTATTGTCCTACTACACATATTGTACTTATATCGTTTCGATAACAGTCTATAAAAGTTGCGGCAATTGCGTGCCGGCTTTAATGTGGAGGCACAATGAAAATGGCTATAGCATAGATAGAACACCCTTCGCTGTGAATACAGCCCCCTCCGTTCACCTCCTTCTTCCACACAACAGAGAACAAACGGTAAGCTCCCGCTTTAGCCACGCACTTGCGCGCTACTTTTATTACGCCATTTTCCTGCGCACACACACACAGTTAGTATATGCTATATGTATTTGTGTCTACACATACACACATCCAATAACTTTTATCCTTGCGAATTTCCATTATTATGGGGCGTCGAACGGGCTCGTAGAATTATTTTTATGTTCCATTTTGTGTGACGTTTCATTTAAAATTAAATTAAAATGTTGTACTTTCATGGCGCGTTTTATATGCACATTGCAATTCGTGTACCTACATATATATATACATTTGTATGTAGTAGTTATACATATGAACTACCCTGAAGTGTACACACACATTGTGTGCGTGTGTTTTAGGGGTGGGAGAACAGTTTGAAGGTTGGAGTCCAGATTTAGATTAAATTTTATGTGTTTTGCTGTGCCACACAGCACAGGAATGCGGAATTAAAAAGTGGGGTTAGCGGGTGACTTCGTCGAAGTGTCAAGCATATCGATATGTTTTGAAACTTTTATATATAATGTAAAATGAGGCAACGCTTAATGACATATACTCGAGAAAGTATGGCATTAATGTCAGTGGAATTATGTTATTTAATTTTAAAGAGACCAATGGATAGGTTTTTTTTGTTTTAAATGGGAATTTTAGGAAAATTCATTGAAAACAAGATTTTTAATTGTATTCGCATGAATTTATTATTTGTGCAGAGTTTTAAATAGGTGATGTTTTTTTACATTTTTTAACAGACATAAAAAATATTCCACTAAACATGGCTCTTTTTTTAGCGAAGCTTACAACTTGTTTAAATTTTTAAACGCTGGATAAAAACATAGCCTTTACCAAAAATGGTTTGGAAAGTCGAGCCATCTTTTCCGAACAATTTTAAATGATTTAGTTTATATAATAATAGAGGTCGTCATACGAAAATGTCATACTTCGACTGCCACCATAAAATTAGTACAGACTTATATACATCGATCGTGGTATCAACAAATTTCAACAAATCTGAGGTATTGATGATACATTATAGATTATAAAGTTGAATTTAACATTCGATACAATGGTAAACATGTTACTGATAAGAGTCATTGTGTATTCTATTCTAAGAGCCATTTTTTACAATGCATAATCTGTAAGCTTTAATAAATAAATATTAGGATAGGCACAGAGTGTCGGGACAAATTGACGGCTCGCACCACCAACTCAGCTCGACTTTTGTCTTCAAAAATGAAAAGCAGCACGGATATTAGTAGTTGCCACTTGCCATTGAGAAACAATATTGAAGAACTAGAGCAAACATCCAAATTCCAGTAGCCGATTTATAGTACGGAATGGAAGCCTATAAGAAATGTCAACGACCCCACAGAAGCGCTAACATAACCGACCGACTTACAATTATTATAATATACCGACGTGCTAAGTGCCCACTCCATCGAAAATCGGTGGATCGTAAGTTTATGTTTTATTGTTATAGAAATAAAATTAATCAATGAACTTGAAATTAATGCTGGGATAAAGCTTATGTAATTTGCTAGAAATAAAGAAGAACGAAATATATTCAAATATTTAGTTTTAATAGTTTTGTATTATATTGATCAATAAAAAACACATGGAAAACACATCATATAAAAATTACTTAAACTTGATGCAGCAGGAGCAGATGTAATTAATTTAGGGCTGGATTACATGTCTTCATCAAAATGTATGATTCATTTCTATTATTTTGACATTATTTTAGAAATTTATGTTAGTTAAATTAGTTAGTTAGTAGAAAATTATTATTGTCATAATGAATGGAAACATTCAAAATTATATTATATATAAGATAGGCGTAAAAACTTATATCAAAAACCTAAAAATCAAAATAAAAAAGGGTGAAAATAAATAAATATTATAAATAACTAAATTTAAAAAAATGAAAATATACACATTCAACAAATATTGATCATAATTTATTAATATATAACCGTATTTATTTTGCTTATTAGGATTAAACCAATTGAACTTTATTTTTAAATGAATATATATATATACTAAAATTGGGTAGATCTATTCCAAAGACCTAATATTATTATAATTCTTATAATTCTGACAGACAGATTACATGTATTTTTTTGTTTCTTACTCGTTTTTAGAAATAATTAGTTTAGTTACATTTTTATTACTTCAAATTGAGTCATAAAAAAGTTTAGAATTTGACCATTTGTCCATTTGAAAAAGACTACATTCCGATACTTCGAAGAAAACACAAAATTAACATTATCCAATGAAATTATTCCCGACAGAGGCATTTTAACAAATTGCATACAAGTCTACGATGAATTTCTGTCGAAATGCAATATCAATACAATACAGAGTGCATTTTCAAGAGACCATATAGCTTCAAACGTTATTCAAATCGTAAAGTCCCTGCTAATCAAGCGCTTTATTGAATTATAATAGAATCTCTGGATTTTCATTTATATATTGACAAATGGCGTCTGATGAAAATTCGGATAGATGACATTTCCATCAATTGTATGAGTTCACAAATATTACTGAAATTCACTCGAATATTTAAATTCAACCGGCCGCGATTGATAGTATTTGCATATTACATTATTCCATAACATACAAAGCAAATTATGAATAATTAATATTGGCGATATTGTGAAATACTTCTTAAATGTACACACAAACACCATTGAAACAAACATTTGTATTCGACATTGTTTACTGTGAGGGCATTTTGACGGTAGACTAACTAAAAGCAAATATGCCTTATAATATATACTATATAATATTTGAAACCAACCAGAGCCATGCATATGAATCTATGGGGGTATGAGCAGCGCAAAGCTTTTATTAGGATTCTGAGTACATTTTACGATGCACTCTGCATTCGTGCATTAAGCAATATATAGTATGTTACAAGTGCAATGCGGTGAGTAATTTTAGAGCGCTCAAAGCCGCAGACAAAAACAACATTCGAGCACTTATTCACTGTACACAATTTCCATTTCATAATTCGGTATGTAGTATCAGTGAATAGTGTTTTGGAAAATATATCGAATTGTGTTCTATAATTATAATGGAATGTAGGCTATTAAAAAACGGTAATTTGAAGTAAATTAAATAAACTTAGTCCAATTATCTGTAACGTTTTTTTCAAATAAATATTATAATAAAATAACACTTAAAAATATGTTTTATTAAAAAATATAAAAACGTTTCGTTCTTTATGCAAGGATTTTATTTAAAACAAGTTAAACGAAAAACAAAAAGATTTGGCTATTCTTTCTTCGATCAATCATGATTAATTTTCAGAAGTGAAAAACTTTTTTGTCCATGACATTCGAGTGAAAAAGATTCCGGATTTCATAACACGTCGGAGTACAAAGAAGTAGATTGAATCACCCATACTTGGTAGAACGATGTCAACGTGCCTGTACACTTAAGACAATCAATCACCTACGACTTCAACACCGGCTTAACTCAAAGATTTTTACTAGCTATAAATGTATGATTTAAAGATTGGTTCATTTTGTTTTTTTTACTAGCTGAAAATATTTGTATTGTATTATATGTTTATTATTAACATGTAATTTTGAATGGGCAGGTTTCGATAGTCAAAAATCTAAAAAACAAATATTGATATTGATATTGACAAATATTTTTGTTTTGTATTGTTAAAATAATTGAATATTAAAGATTAAAATAAACGATTTTGATTTTGTTTGTTTGTTTTAGTTTTTCTATTGACATCTTTCCATTTGGATTTTTACTCTCTAAAAATGTTTATATTATATGATTACTGCGAAAATGTATTTTTGAATAGAAAAAATGTTTGTTTTAATTTTATGACTAGCTTACAATTTTATAATATCTATAAAATACGGTTCTGAATGTTTATTAGAAAAATTCTTTTGGTATTTTTTCTAATAAACAATCAATTAATGTTTTTTTCATAAACATATTTTTTATTTGTACAACATAACAAATTTACTTTTAGATTTATACCAATAATAGAAAAAAAATTGTTTTGATTTTCCGCCTTACTAAAAAAAATCAGTTCCAAATTGAACAATTATTTTTTTCGGTAGACGATATTTTTTATTAATAACTATTGAAAAATCTAGTTCTTTATTATGTTTAAATAAAAACTAAAAAAATTGGCTTTGCATTTATTTACTAGCTAAAAACTATTTTTTTGAAATATTTCTATTAACTATAAAAATCTAGTTCTTGATAATATTTTAATTAAACAGCTATGAATTTATTTACTAGTTGAAAATGATTGTTGTGAATGTTTGTTAGATTTTGTGTTTATTTATTTTTTTTAAATTACACGAACTTTTCCGAATTTTTTACCGAACTTTACCGAAGTCATGACACTTTTCGTTACACATTTCACAAGAAATTTTGATTTTAT
>JANSTU010034959.1:0-25568 GCA_027564075.1 Bolitophila hybrida
TTTGCCTTTAACGAAGGAAAACTTCAAAATAGCGCGAATTTCGGCGTTAGTGAACTCCATGTTTACACGTCTATAACATTTGAACGCTGTAGTAATTATGCATAGCGTCGTTTTGTAGGTTATGTCAAGAACTTTCAAATTGATACGATACGATACGAGATCTGTAGCGATTTGTACATAGCCGCGAAATTCAAAAGACAAAAAGGGAGATATTTGACAACATTATTATTTCCTTCTTATAAAAAATATGGAATAAAAAATACATAATTTCAATAGCCAACTAAATATGTTAGTTATTTACTTACGTCCGCGCCCGTAATTTACCAAAACATAACAATAATTTATACTTAAATACTCGTATCGAAAATAAAAATACGAACACAATCAAAATACCATATTTTTCTCTGTATTTGTTTCTAAATACTTAAGCGAACTCTCTGTGAATCACTTAATTCTGCCGTGCGTCTTTTTTATAGCCTGCAAGAAGGAGCACTGCACAATACGGTATATTGGACATGCGGTTTTCAAGTACCTGTATATACTTCTTCTTTTTTTTCTTGAAATAAATGATAATTGTTATGGCTTGTGATAATTTTTCCAGCGAGCGGCAATGTGTTAATTAAGGTAACGATTATAGTGAACGTTAACTAACTAAATGGTCGTATTAAATCGTGCAGAGTGAGTGTATATGTGTGTGTGTCTGTATGTTGGTGAGTCAAATGCATTTTAATAATATGCACTTTATTTATATGTGTGGCTTATTAATGTTAATTAGTGTGGACTTTTAGAATTATAAGTATTTATAACGTGGTTGTTTAATTACGGTTGATGGTAGAGAATTTAAATTAATTAGCATGTTTATTGAATGTTTTTGCAAATTTTTGATTTGAATAATAATAAATTTTATATGATCTTTAAAATGTTGTCACTTTTGCTGTCCCGAATCCCGACAACAAAATATCTCTCGAAAACAACACCACTGACAATTATGATAGCATATACGAGAAATTCAAATTTAATGAGTTTGTACTAAAGAACTGTCTGCCAGACAATATCAAAAGCCCTCTCAAAATCAATCAATCCGGATACCAATGCCACAGGTAATTCCAGTGGCCTGGGTTCTCAACCCTCACATCATGACTATGCATTAGCATACCTCCCCTATGATTCCACCTACAACGGACGTCCTCCAACAAATACTTTATGCAAGAGAAGCTACAACTTAATGTAATAACTACCAACCAGAAAGTTTCTTAAAAAATTTTAAAAAAATAAATAAATAAATAAATAAAATAGCAAAACAGACAAATCAGCATCCCTGTCACGAGTCATAAACGTGGTTCGCAATTATTCCCTGATGCAAGAAAGCTCTTTTGCGCTCATTGAATTGATGTTCGAATTAAATCTAGTAATCTCTACTCAAACAAACAACATACACACACTTACACACTGTTCGAAAACTTATAGTCTTGAAATTGATCCACACAAAAGGCACACTATATATTCAATAAAACTCTCAACGCTGTGGCACCAGCGCACGCTCCTGAGTATTGCTCTATGTTGCGCGCCAGTACAAATTGGATTTGCGCACAATCGCCAACTAAATCACACAGCCTGATTACTAGATTAGGCATCTAGATAAAAATAAATGTTTCTTCACCTCGCCGAATAGCACATAATTTTTGCGCAAACGATTTATAGCGTTCGCGACCGCTGGCTGGTGCGCGCGCAATTTTCAAATTCCATTTAATTAGGCAGGTATGTGTGTATTTGTGTATGATGGTATATGCGAAGAGCTTTTCCGCTCACAATTTATGTAGGTTATATAAAGTTGTAAAAGTGTGCGCGTATACAGATCCTGGCCGAGCGTGAGTATATTGTATATAAATATACGGTAGATTTATCACCGCAAACACACACACATATACATATATATATAAACACATAGATTTACGTCTTGTAATCTGGAAATTATTTCAGAGTAATTTTCTTATTAATAATAATTATTTGCGCTGTAACACGGCCAGATTTATTGGCCGACCTATCGATGTGAAAAGTGCGCTGCCGAACTAAACTGTTTCGGTTGCGAAGAAGTCGTGCTGCGGTACTTGTGGCATATACAGATACAGCAAATAAAATAAGATCTTAGATGCGCGCGCGCTTGCCGCAAGTGATACGCATGGATGAGCGAGTATTCGCTGCTCGTATGATATTTATTGGTTTGCAAGTTTTTGTGTGTGCAGCGAATGGTGAGTGAATTTTATAAACGACACGTCATCGGATGCATATGCTTTAAGGAAGCTTTAATTGGACTCAGCTGAATTAACGATAATTAAAAGTTTTTCTGGTGGTAAGATTTTCGACTTTTAACAAGCTTGTTTGTAATTCATATTTAATATGATCTGAGTATATTTATAATAAAATTATATATTAATATTGAAAAAAAATAATGAGAATATTGAATATATGAGAAACAAGTAATATAAAGAAAAGAGGCAAGTTAATAAACCCATTATTTTTTTTTTCGTACGGGCTTAGCACGGGGACGCAACAACTAATATTGTTTTTTTTTATTTTTAATGTGACTTCACCAGGGACATATCTCCCCGACTGACCTTTATTAATTTTTTCAATATGCCACCATTACAATATTATTACAAATTAAAATGAAGACAACAATTATACAAATTAAAATAAAGATAAGAATTATACAAATTAATAAATTAAAAAAGAAAAGAAAAAAAATAAGTTAAATTCCTTACTAATTTAAATAAAATATACATTAAAAACAAAACAAAGATTAAAAAAATATAGCTGTCAAGCTTGTACTACAAAACGACTAAGCGCCAACCGAACTAGGATGTCAGTGCTTTTTTCACCAAAGAATAATTTCTGCTGTATGGTTTGCTCTGAACGCATACTTGTACAACTATTATAATAATAATTTTATAGAATAAATGGGGATATAATGGTTTAGATATATATTTTTTTTTTTTTTATGTCAATCCCTATTTTTTTACTTAAAATAAATAGTTATCAATGTATAATATGTTAACAGCGGTTTATACTAAGAAAATACTATAAAAATGTTTACCTCTGGCCGGACATTACAATATTAGATAATTTTGTTTAAAGTCTAAGGATGAGTTGCCGCGAATATAGTCTGAGATATAAACATAATTTAATATCAAATGTAAAGGTTTACATACATTATTTAAAATACATTCATACATAAAAATAAGAAGTCTTAGGTTTTAAAGGCGACAAAATATTTCAATAAAAAAAATAAATAAAAAATCAATAAATAAGTCCGTGACAGCGACCATTATAACTCGTTACGTGATCATTTGAAACAAAAAATTAAAAATGCGTTTGATCCGGTGTTAATTTTCCAAAAACGCGATTTTCGCTACAAAATTTCAGGGAATTTGTTACTATAAAAATGTAAAAAATGTAAAAAAAAAGACTCTCCGTGGATACTTGTTTATTTATGTGTAGAAATAGTGTTTAAAGTTTCTAATGTTGATTTTGAGTTATAATGTTCACGAACTTCAAAAAATACGTTTTCGATAAAATCTATTTAAATTTTTTTTCCTCGAACATCCAAAATGAAGCATCAATAATTGGGCCAATTTAATTCAACCAGGACTACAGACCAAAATACCCTCCATTAAAAGTGCATGCTGCTACATTTGCTGTAATTTCAATAACGATTGCAGTACTCATGACTCACTGACTACTCTAACATCTGTACGAAGTACACTTACTATATTTGAATGAATCCAGAGTGTTTGCAGCTGCCGCTTTTGGCCATTCATACCAAAACTCGGTCGTTTGAAACGCTGTATCTTCATTAGTTTTGGTCCGATTTACTTGTTACTTATTTTGACACAATATTCTCGACGTCGTGCTCTTCCTACAGATGTTATAGCAGTATTTTTTAAATAAAGGAAAGTTTTAAAAACTTACCCTGCCTTACCGGCCGCGGGCAATGTGGCATACTATACCATATTACTTCATGTCAGTTTTACGGGATTAAATAAACCTATGAGATAAATCCGAGGTACATGTAAATGTTTTTTTTTTAGATATATTATTGTTATATTATTATATCATCTGTTACCAGGTTTTATAAAAACGACCGCAGTCAAATAGACAACAACTGTAATAGACATTTAATGTTTATAGAAAAATAATAACATCGGCACTACTTATTAGTCCATCGTCTGCCTACGTTTTTTGGCACTTTTGGTTGGCGCATATGGTTCAAAACTGTTAAAGTGCTGCAAAAAACGGAAAAACATTCATGGAGGTGTTTTAATTTTTTTTTTATTATTAATAATAGAATTATAAACAATTTAATGATTTTATGTATTTATTATTTAAAAATATACCTAGTTTTACTCAAAATATAGTATAGCTAAACAAATACCCCATGTAATTATATTTAAAATAAATTTATGTTTTATATAAACATAGTCCTAAATTTCGTAGTAAACATGGTAATAAATATATATAAATAAAAAATGTGTAATAAGATCAATAATAAATCTTTAGTCACAACATTCTTTACGGATATGAACACTTTAAAACAGAAAAACGAAAAAAATACTTACGTCGTACTTACTTGACGTTGTCAGCCTACCGGTGTCGATTTTGTCGGTAGAGAAATTTACGGCAGGCAGGTCCTAGGGGGATGTATTTTTTACGCAGGCATATTAGCGGCCTTCATTCCAGTTTTCAAAAGTTACAACGACATTTGATTTGTGTGTTAAATTTAAAAGATAAAAGCCTTTAAACTCGGAATAATTTCAGAACGTTTAGTGAAGTAGAGTGAGTTAACAAATCTTTTTAAACATGAAATAATAATAATAAAAAACTAGTTGACTAGCAATTACATGACTCTCTATAGTCACATATTTAAACTACATATATTCATAATTTGATTTTGCTTCCCAAATTAATCAAAATCGCCCTCCAACTTATTTATTTCTGTAAAGGTAATTATTAAAAAAAATCTTACCAATTAATTTAAATGTTAACTGTAAAATTTTCAAAATTGAACTCCAAGCGCGTTGAAAATAGTACCCTATGGCCAACACCTTTTGAATCACGCTTAGAGAAAACAACCTTTGGGAATGGCGGATAGTGGGTCGTAGAATAGTACCCTGTAAAGCTTCCCGGTTTCGATTTTCATATCAATCTTGGTGTTTTTTTTGTTAAAAAAGGACGTCAACAGGGACATATCTCTTTTCAATATTCAATTGTCATTGTATACAAAAAATTAAAAAAAAATAGAAAAATAACACAATTATACAAACTAAAAATAATATATATACAATAATACAATCAAATAAATAAAATTAAAAAAAAATCAAATAACAAACATATCAACGTAAAATTTAAAAACATTAAAACATTCAAGACTTTTACCAAACGATTATTTCTGTTGTATGGTTCGCTATGTACACATACTTGTAGCAAGTCCATAATTAGCTCTATGCCTCCTCAAACGTAAGAAGACATGTGAACAAGTCGTTCTGAACGGGACATTGAAATCTAAAAGAGACAGCAAATTGGGAGCGTTGATACATTTACATAACAGATCAAACAAGAAGAAAATATTTGCATTTTTACGAGGAAAAGAGAGAATCTCCAGACACATGAGCTCGCATCGAAAGATATAGGCTGGAAGGACATAGTCATCGACTCGTCTTCCCTGTGGACGCAATGCAATTCTATTTCATTTTAAGATTTCGTTGTCCTCCAATACAATTTTTAATAGTGAAAACAACATTAAATTATTGGAATCAATTTTTTTTTTCTTGATCGACGTTCATTGACGTTTCGTCGTTGACAGATCTAATTCTAGAAGCTTCAGATCCAAGGCGAGGAGGTGTAACAGCATGCGTTGGTGAACGGGACACAGGCATACTATAATGATATATATACACTAAATCGCACTGATGGAATTGTCTTATTATATAAAATTAGGACTTTACATAAATTATGCGACCACAGCACGATCTGATATGCGCATATAACAGAAATTATTTCTCGAAGATTTCCTGATTATCACACACACATAAGCCAACTAACGCTAGCGTACACCAAAAAGTACATACAAAAGCACACGAAACCGTGAAATATATAGTTGAACTACATCACAGGTCTTTTATCACAAATCCATAAATAATTTGGGGAATAAGTTCAATTAAAAATCAACAGGACATCCACCCAAATGAATTAATTACACAATGAGTACAATTTAACACAAAATATTATCAAGAAATGACTGAAATTAAACGAGAGCACAACTAAAACCCGTCTGTACGACACGACGTTCAGAATATAACAGTGCTTCCTGTGCCACGACTCGTCATCAAAGCTCTCATTTCGGACCTGAGGCCCCTCCATCCAAGAACTTCAGTTGCAACACGCTCTACATTCTGCCATAGTCGGCTCCACATTTCGTTTGTGGATGTTGCTTCGTGTTCCACATCTTCCACAATCCGTTCCTGCAGCTTGTCCACGTATTGTGGCCTCACATCTTCGCTTTTAAACTCTTTAAAAGAGTTCATCCGCTACCGTGTCTCATTGTTTATTTGGTAAAAAACAGAGAGCATTCACATTCAGATGACAATTTTGCGCACTCGCTAAAAACACTTCAGCAGTCGTCGGCGGAAATCCCGGAAAACAATGAGCCAAAAAATAATTGGCCGAATTAGTATAAAACGACAAAAAACGTAAACAAATAAAAAAAATAAAAACTGCCTTTTTTAATTAAAATAAAATGCAGTTATTTAAACTTTTTTCAATAGTTTTTTTGTGTAGTAGAAAAAAAAGAATTTTAATTGCATTTTTGCGACTTTCAACGACATTTTTTTCAATTTTTGTTTTTGTGAAAAAATAAAATATATTATAGCAATTTTATTTTTTGGAAAATCAAGTTAACTTTAGGTTGACCAATTAACCCAAATTGAGATTTGAGATCGTGTTGCTGCCATATTTAATATCAATTTAAAAGAAATGGTGCTAAATTCAATATTTCCTTACTGAAAACAACCTATAGCCATGGAATAGTACTATATGATACATTTTTAAATTAAATGTTATAGCAAGTTGTAGAAAATTTAATTTTAATAAAAAAAAAAATTGAATTTTAAAAATTATGGTATACTGAAAAAAAATAATAAGTTTTTTTTAATTATTTTTTTTAAAGATTTTTTTTTTATTTTTTACTGCAATAACTTTCTAGATTGATTTTAATAATGAAAATAATAATTTTAGGATTTAAAAATATTGTTTACACAAAATTTATATATTCGAAATTTCTGGCAGTTTTTCCGGTTTTTTTCAAAAAATCTGCGTTTTCAACTTCAATGCGGAGGCGACAGACGTCGAATAAAAAAATGCCAACATTTTTATTCTGCAACTTTTGGACGAGAATTTCAAATTGAAAAAATCTACCCACTCTAATAAACAACTAATTTTTTTCTTTATGACTGACACCTTTTTGAACGTGCTTAAGGGGTATTTTCAATGAAAAAAGATATATTTCTGAGGATTTTTGGACTCGATATAAATAGAGATAATTTTTTAATCTGTTTCTACATAATAGTGGTACAAGAATATTCTGTTAAATTTTCATTGAAAAAAAAAAAATAATAATCAAGTAATTGGCAGGGAATCTCCGGAGGGGTCTCTAAAAAAAGTTGATTTACACGGTATACGATTTCTCGAAGTAGGAGGATCATGAAACCAAAAATTCGAACGGAATTCGTTAGAGAAGATGTTTTCTTTCTTCGATTTTTAAATATTTGGATTCACTTTGAAGTAAAAAATGCAAAAAACATATTATTTGTTAATTTTTAATTTAATAAATACTGTTTATACTCACACTGAATCATCTATCTCGTTCCATAGAGCAAATAGCTTTCATCTAATTGGTCGAGAGCATCCTTTTGACCTTGTTTACGTAAGTGTTTCTCTTCTTTGATGCTCCTGTTTGACACGGCCATTCATGAGAACTGGGTCCATCTCATGCATGACGGATAATAATGCAAAATTACCTTTGTTGAAACATGAAACTTGAGCAGCGATTTGGACAATATTTTTTTTTTTTATTTTGTGTCAATTTAAATTTTTTTAAGTTTTAAAGAAATTGTAAATTGCAATTGTTTTACGTCTAACTGTTTTTCGGCCAATTGTTTTCCGGTGAAATTGACGGATACCGTATTAAATAAAGAGTCAATACTCAAAAGTCAGATAAAAAATTAGTCTATTATTAAAAAAAGTCTGTGTAGACTTGACATTAGGTTCGTCGGTCTGCACTGAAGATTATTATTAGAAAGTAACATTCTAAGGTTGCTCTAATACACAGTTAAGTCTAAATACATTACAATCTATAAGTCAACAATATAGAGGTTAGAGTCATCAGTCTTCTGTCTAGATGCTGCTGCTATAAGACTATGTAGTTCATAATTTAGAGTCAATAATTCTGCGAGGTAACAGTCTAGAGTTTACATGAGATTACACTCTTCAGAATCTAAAATCCATAATTGAGTCCAAAATCAAACGTGGAGAATCTTTAAAATCAAATTATTATAGTCTAATTTATAGATTCTATAGTTCATAATTTCAAGTCAAGAATCTCAATAACAAATCTAATTTCTGCTGTAATAAAAAATTATATAGTTCATACCCACTTTCCTGGCAAAGGGCTCCCATATGGATTTTTCCATCAATGCCGTGACTTGTACAATACGTTGGAGAATTTGCCATCGATTCAGACGGTTTATATTAACGTTGGTGACGTCCGAGTCAAGCATTGCATTTAATGCTTTGCCGACCAGGAAGTGTCCTGGCATGTGAATACTCGGGGTCGTCAGAAATAGCACTGAGTGGACGCGAATTCAAGCATAGAACTGTGGTCATTTCTTCGTGTGTTAGAAGAACTGGTCCGATAGTGATTCGCCAACTTCACTGCGGATTCCCACACTCCACCGAAATTGGGTGATCCAGGAGGAAGCAAATACTGAAGCTGCATTTGGATCGCCTGAGGTTACATAAATTGGTGCGGAAATAAATTATTATGTCGTCATATCGCTTACCATCTTCATGTGAAAGGCTCGTGTTGAGAAGCAAACAAATACAGAAATGTAGCCGTTAATTGTTTTGCTTCCTCTACACTTATTGGCTGGCAGGATGAAGTGGCCTCCAAACTGTATGTGGAGAATGCTCTTGCTGGTGTGAGTCGTTCCTTTGGCAGCATTCCCATTGCTTTATGATTCTTCTCGCATTTGGATTCTAAAATCTCAGGCGCAATGTGCGGAGTGTGTTTGAAGATTTCTTGGATAAATGACTGCAATTGTTAGAGCTGTGATGCTAGAAGTTTGGAGGATATTGAGGAGCAAGGTCGGCATATTGAACGCATCTGACCGATGTTTTCTGGCTGTTGCAGTACTGTAGTAAATGGTGGTCGCTTTTCAGTACATTCTTCGGATGGCAAGAATATGCATGGCCAGTTGAGCCAAGACGTACCATTCAACCATAGTTTGTATTCATGCAGTCTTGACGGAAATAATAAAGGCACAGTCCACAGGATTGTCAATGGACGGAACATGGCGCCGATGTTCAGGTAGGGTGGTGGTTGTATCTCGGAGACACGATTTGTCTATGTATCTGTTCCAGGTGCGAGAAGTCTTGTGTAACCAGTTCAAAACGAGAGCGGAGTAAATCCACAGGTAGTATAGGGTTCGATCAAAGGTGAAGCGCTTGTTGAGTGTTGTACAGCGGTGCAAAGTTTGAGTCAAGCTATGGACACCTGTTTGATAGCTACTCTGTTTTTTGCTACGATCATGGATACCATTACTGATCCATCTTCCTAAACAGTGCGTGCATCCAGAACGGCACCATAGGCTGCTTCCGAGGCATCACAAAATCCGTGCAAGGCTGTTTGAAGTCTGATGCTGGTACCAAAGTGTGGGATTTTTACTTGATCAAGATCTGGCAGTTCTGAGCTATATTTTGTCTATTTGTAATTTTTGTTTTGTATTTTAACGGACGCTCATCCCACGGACTCTCGTACAAAATAAATATTATTCCGAGTGTCTTCACAGACTCGGTTGGATCTAACTCCAAATGGCGTTCGCCTTGTTGGAACTCATTTGGAATAGATTTTAATAGTTCTGACTTATTTTAAGACCTAATTACTTCTGCTTGCAAGCGTAGGGCGTCGGCAACAGTGTCAGATCCGGTCATTAGATCACCGACGTAGAACAAAGGCTTACTAGGAAGCTATTGGTTTTGTCGAACGCCAGACAATTCGTTAAAAGTCCCGATGCTTGTCTGCAACGAGAAATAGACTATACATCTTTGCTATGTCGAGCATAAAGACGAGAACTACGTCCCACGTTTCCGTGGGAAGACCAACATTCTCTTTGAATTCGGAAACGAGCTTTCGCAAGAATTCGGTATGAGCAGAGCTGACGACAGGAGCCGCTCTTCGACTTGTTTCGACCGATCATCGGTCGGGGACTTTTAAAACGGCTTCTTCTTCAGCCTGTTCACTATGCGTTGCGTTCAGAGAGCTCACGAAACTTCTTTTCGATCTTCTATTGCAAGCTGATTCTTAATAACATTGTTCCAGTTGTGCGGTGCGGTGGACATTGTTGAGGTTATGGTCCTGGTGAATAGTTAGGCGAAAATGTGATGGAGAGAAGACGGCAGGCGAGTAACGTATAATCTTTCTGTGACCGTTACTTATCCAGTTATCCAGTTGGTAACGGCCATTCGGCTAAACGACCATTCGGCTAAATGATCATTCGGCTGAACGGCTCATTCGACTAAATAGCATCTAAATGGCATTCAGCCAAACAACATTCGGCCAAAAGACATTTGGCCAAACGGTTTATTCGGCCAAACAGCATTCAGCCAAACGACATTCGGCCAAATAGCTCATTCATTCAGAATTTACGTTTTGTCTTCATATCCTCCCTTCCTACTTTCCTTATCTATAACATATGACGATCAAATTTCAAATAAAATGGTATCATCAGCATTAGGATATGATGATGATACCATTTTATTTGAAATTTGATCGTCAACAATAAAGTAGAAAATTGTTTTGTAATCAGAGCAACATTAAAAGCGCAGTATTAAAAAAACACGTTAAAACCTCAAGATCCGTAACTTTAGACTCTTTACTATAGACTCTTAGCTTTATTTACAAGACTCATACCTTTAGAATTGAGACTCCTACCCATAGACTTTTGACTCTTACTTTTAGACTGTTGACTCCTAACTCTGGACGCTGGACTCTTACCATCAGACTCTGGACTCATACCATTATATTTTTATATCTTACCTAACTCTAACTAACTCTAACACTGAAAGCTAGACTCTAGACATGTCGATTTTTTATCTTTTTTTTTAAATATGTTATTTATTTCCAAAAAGACCAATTAATACCAAAATGGAAAAACGCTTTCAATTTAACCAGATAAAATAAATCTAAAAATAGTTTCCACATGAACTTTCGTAAAATATACACTACATTTAAGCGCAGTGCACGTGAACAACGTTATTGGGCTATAAAGACTACATATTAGCTTGACATATATCTGTGATTAGGCCTAATAAAAAAATATGTTTCTACGTGAATAAGTTATTAGCCCATTAACCACAATATAATAATAAAAACACGCTGTTTTAAATAAGCATTACAACATGAGCTTTTTAAATATTCAAATCACATACAAATCACAGCAGTGCCTTGGAAATTGCCGGTCCAATTTCCGTTTCACATTTAGATTAATTTAATTTGAATTTTTCTCTGTGTTCGCATACATTTCCCCATCGTAAGCTCCTTGTGTACTTGGTGTCCAATACGCGCGTGTTCACAATCACACATGCACATATAAAAATTTACACTCCCACACTCACTCACACACACAAATACACTTTCACAAGAAATACAAACGTAACGGCTAAATAAGTTATATGAAACATTTTTATAAATCTAATTTCCTGAATTTATGATTTCCACGTAGCATTTCTGATGAAACTTTTCCGTTAAACTTATACCTTCGTATATAACTGTGAAGAACGCGCAGGACGACACCCTCTCTCACACACACACATACACAATATATTTATAGGATTTTATTTTTCTCGCGCTCGCGCTTTTCCTTTTTGCTATTATTATGCCATATACAAAACACATAAGTTTCGGAAAAACTTTTACTTTGGTAACGCAATTATTACGTTTCTTCGCGTCCATAATGTTCCGGCACATGTACGTTACATGTTTTATATATATTATATATATACATACATATTTATTTATGTATATACAAAAAGTTTATGCCTTAGAGAAGAATTTGCATACATACAAAAGACTCGTGCAATTTTGTTTTTTAGTTTTATGTACGTTTCGGTATGTGACCATTTATTTATCACCACAATTTAACAATATAATTTTTATCTAACAGGCGCCTTCTTTCAACCCCATGATAATCTATTTTATTTTTTTGTGTCTGTTGAAAAGCTTAAAACACAATTTATATAAATATCCGGTTCAAAACCGCATTATGCAAAGCTATATATAGACAAAAAAGCTCTATAACCATATGTATGAATGTAGAGCAAAAAGAAAATTCTTGCAATTTATCAGAATGAAATAAATTCAGTATATTCTTCTTTAATTCGAATTATTCCAGCAGCGAACGTTTCATTAGATAAATTATACACACTCACACTTGTACTGAGTACACACACACACACACAGAGAGACATATCCCAAATAACGTGTACACGTATCGAGCATTTAATTAAATAGCAATTATTTGAAATTATGGCTTAAGCATGATATTCCCACTACACAATAGACATTAAACTCCTAATGGCATCGATTTTCTGTCCGACAAGACAAACTACTGCAGCCAAACCGAGCGGGTAGAAGGAGGCAGAACGCGAGGGTGGTGGCGGTGGTTTTGGATGAAAGAAGGACCTCTGCCGCCGGCCGGTGGTGCCGTGGGGGGGGGGTGTTATACGCGGGACGCTCTGTGAAGTGGGTCAACGTTTACACAAACGAGCGACACACACATACAGAGACATTGCACGGCGAATCTGAATTTATGTGTTAAAAGAGGAATTGTTTTATAAAAGGCACTTTTGCGAAGCTTGGATGGCAACCAAAAAGAAAATGCTCTTTTATTTTCTATTTTTTTGTGTGTGTATGTCGTGTGCTGTGAGCTTTCCAGTTCCATGTCGGAAAAACTTTTGCTCGCACACTAAGCGAAAACGGGAAAATTAGTTCTTTGTATGAGTATGTATGTGCATCTTCTATTTTTTTCCACTATCTTTTTTACTAATAATTACTACAATGAAGTTGTATGTGTGCGGTATAATATATGATAACTGTATATAAATTGTGGTGCCTAATTTTCAGTGTAGATCCGTATGAAAACTGGGTTACATATATTGTTTGGCTGCAATGCTCTTGCCCTAGATATTCAGTGAAAATGAGTGTACGCTTGAGCGCCTTGGTCGAAGACAGATATAATTTGCTGGCACGGTAATAATGGGTGCACGGAGCTTGAAAGTGTGAACAAGACCAAATACAGACAGACTCGCGATCTAGCGACAAGAGCAAAGGAATGTGTGGGCAGCTGTGGGTGTAGCATGTTTGTCAGCGGCAGCGGTGCCAAATATTTAATGATAATGTCGGGAAAATAAAAATTAATCTTTCTTAAAATGCAGCTATTAAATAAAATATATTTATAGTTTGTTTTGTTAAGGTTTAATGTTACTTTTTTAAATTAATAATATGTTTTTAAAAGTATTCTATTATAAAGTATATAATAATAGACTCAATCTGCAGGCATGTATATGTAGATTCTAGTAAGAGTCTTGAGTATAAAGGTAAGAGTCTTGAGTCTAAAGGTAAGAGTCTTGTGAGTTTTGTCTAAAAGTAAGAGTCTTTAGTCTGAAAGTAAAATCTATAGAGTCCTAAGGAAATAGTCAAGAGTCTAAAGAAGAATTTCAAATCCAGACTCTTACCTCGATAAACTATTGACTCTTAATTGTGAACTACATAATATTTTATTGCCTTAGAACCTTGACTCTTAAGAACGTTGCCTTCTTGATTCATATACACCAAACTGTCTAATATAAGATATATAAGAATATACATCAGACTCTACAGTCCCTGGCCAAATTAGGTGTGTGGACTTTACACCGCGGTCGCCGCCACCACTTTTCGTTTGCTTGTGTTTTATGCGACAGTCATAGACTAAATTTTAAATTCAAGTTAAGTTTGCTTGTGTTTTATTGCGCCAGTCTGATTTTTTTATAGTTGGAGGAAAGTCCAATGTTGGATAATTCATGGCTCCGCCAAATTAAACGGAGGAACAATTTGCAATATAATTTCTGTTGAGTTCGATTTTTAATCGAAATGGTTCAAAAACTCTTGGACATCTTTAAAAAGCTTGGTTGAAATATGATATCAAATCATCAAATTGCATTTTTTACATAGTCATCTTGGTAATTTCCCATAAAACCTGTTGTTGGCGATGAACAGGGCGAGCGAAATCTTTTTATTTTGGTGGCAAGGTAGCACGGTAGATGGGATGTCAGTATGATGGCTGACCACCTTAATTGCCTATGTATTCCCAGAGGGTATGCTGTAGCGAACATGATTGCAGTAGCGAACTTGACGTGATAGAAAAAAACAGTGAATATTTTTGAATACAGAGACCAAAAATTATTCAAAGACTTGGGCCAAATGGTCGAGTTGTTCTTGATCTGAGTCTGATGCTATGCAGACGTCGTCTAGATATGCAAAAGAAAAATCTAGTCCGCTCAACACGTTGTTGATGAATCTCTGGAATGTTTGAGCTGCATTACAGAAGAGTCCGAACCTGGTTATTATAGCCGTTTTTTGGATATCTTTCGAGAATTGGAAATTGATGGTAAGCCCTTTTCAGATCTATATCCGAAAAAATGTTCTTCCCGGCAAGTGCCTGGGTGTAATCTTGAATATGTGGTAAAGGATACTTATCTGGAGTTGTTGTTGCGTTCAGGTGACTCTAGTCACCGCACGGTCTCTAGTCACCGTTCTGCTTTGGCACCAGATAGAGTCGACTAGCTTATGGGCCGCTGCTTGAAAGACGACAAATTCCATGTTCGCACATACATGCGAACTCAGCTTTCGCAATACGAAGTGGTTTTTCGCAGACGGGCGGTCCTTTAGTCTCGATGTGATGTACCACACCATGTTTTACACTGATAGTCGCTGGGTGTTCCATAGTGAGGTCCTTGAACTATGTTACTAACCTGTGCCAGGACGAGCATTCCGAGAGTGACTCGTTAGCTTGTAACTTTGTTGCAAATTAATCGATTGTGACGCGATGTTTGATGCAGATAGTTTCCAAATGGGTCGTGTTGTCTCGTAGACGTTTCCTCCTTAGGTCGAATTGTTGTCGGAAGTCTTCTCCAATGATGGGGGAACCTTCTTTCGCAATAGTAAATACCCATTTGAATGGAACCGTTTGCTCCGACGAGATTGGATTCAATTGGAGTCCTGGCTTGTGTTGGACTGGCTTGGATTACCGAAATGTCTGCGCCTGTGTCTATTAGGAAACGAGTTCCTGTGGCACGATCCGTGACAAATAGGCGACTTGACATCCTCTCTCCAATTGCATACGTCGCGTTTTGCAATCGGTTTGAAAGTTTTTTGGCTGACATTTTTCGTTTTTGCTGAATGTGAATCGGTAGTTTTGTGTCTCGGGACCAAACCTTTTGTGGTAAAAACAGAGTTTTTCCGTGTTTTTTAAAACCTCTTTTGCCCACGAGCCGGGTCTGCTTAGGCTTGGACTGCGACTTCTCATTCGTTGTCTATTACCTTTTTCTGTTGGGAGCTTTGGACAAATTGGCAACTTGTCTCGATAGCCTATCCAATTGGTTCTCTGGTCCGTTTGGTGAAATCGCGTTTAATGAGCGTGCTGGATTCACTGCTGCTATTTTGTCAGCCTGTTATGCAAGCAAGGCTATATCACCGTCGTGCACCGTTAGAATTGCTGCATCCAATAACATGTTCTTCCGAATCTCTTTTTATTACCGACTGGAACACGACGACGACCCTTGGCTACAACTGGGAGTATATGTCTGCTGGCAAGTGTGTGGCCTGGCGTTGTCCTGATGGAATACAATGCGGCTTCTGTTGAGCAAAGATGGCCTCTTCTGCATGAGTGCTGCCTTAAAGCGATCCAGTTGTTGGCAGTACAGGTCCAAATTGAGCGTTTGGCCATAGGGGAGCAGCTCATAGTGGATGATTTCCTGCCAATCTCACCAAACACACAGCAGACATTTCATGCCACATCGGGCAATTAGCTAGACCAACCGTTTACCGTTCTATATTTAAACGATCATTACTTTAAAAATAAAATATTTTTTGTAATTTATTTGTATATCTGGTCTTTGACTTTGATCTCCAAAATCGCCAACAGTGCGTCTTACGATTTGATTGTAATCTTTTGATCTCAATTTTCTTTACAGTATTCAGTGGACTGTGCTCTTTGTCATAATGTATTATACATCGGTTTGAATAAAATAGCCCACGTGAAAAATGTATACGTTTACCACCAACTGCTTTTGCTACAAGAATTTATACTTTTTTAAAGATGGAAATTTACTGAATTATCTTTAATTTTTCCATCACGCATTAGCATGATATCCGAAAATGTATAATGGAGTATTATCAAAATCAATAAAGAAATGTTTACTTTAAATGTTATGTCCATAGATTTTCGAAATCTGATTGCTTCAGTGATGACAACAGAAAATCTTTTTAAATTTGCACATATCTGTTTTCTAAATATGGAATTCTTTCTAAAGTTTCTCAACAAAAGATTTTTACATTCAATTTTTTTCAATATGAGTGTTTGAATATGACCTAGAATCCAATATTTGTGTATATACAGAACAGTCACCATCAGCAATAATGTGGCTGTACCGGACACCATATGATTCTTCGCTCTTTTTAAAACCCAATTATGTGGAATGGAAGTTCCAGTCGAAGGTCCGACATAATTTTTGTTGCAATTTTGGATTGGCGGATGACCATCTGAATGCAAATGCATGTCAAACAGTATTTACATCACTCCAAATTACTTTGCCCGTATCATGAGATTCAATAGAGCCAGCAGCAGATGAGTTATTTATCGTTAATTGTCAAATTCACCACAAAATATAATGCAAATTATCATAACACATAAAAAATTGAAACAAAATGGTTCGAGGCAAGTGCATTAACGAGGACGTTCGTAAAATTATTTTAAATTTAAACTCAAGGGGTAAATCTACTCGACAAATAAGCCAGAATGTGAATTTGTCACAAAGTAGTGTGCAGTCTATTTTAAGACACATTAAACGAACCGGAACAACAAGCAGAATACTGCGATTCTTGAACCTGGCTGACAAAAATACTTATTACATAGCCACGACTCAACGATACATCAAATATATAGGATTTGGCAAAAGACAAGCCGCTTTTTAATAAAAAACAGAAGATCCGTAGTATGAAATGTAACACGTAACGTAATCTGAAGTGATGAGTCCAGATTTGAAGTTTCCTTTTGTGATATAAGCTGCCGGGTTATTTGAACACCAAACGAAGCACTTGATCCCGAGTGCTTGAAGAAGAAAGTCAAATTTGCGCCTTCTGTAATGGTCTGGGGTTGCATGTCTGCACAATGTATTGGCTCGCTATACATTGTAGTTGGTATCATGACTGCTGTCAAGTACCAGGACGTGCTGGAACATCACCTAAAATCGTCAATTCCAGACATAAGTACTGAATATGGAGAATTTATATTCCAACAAGATGGTGCTTCGTGTCATTTTGATGTAACACACAGGTACATACAAATAAATGTTATTCAGAAAAATTACTGTGTTTCCTTTTTTCTGCATTTTTATAACCCACGGAATAACAGTAATATTTTTATTCTACGAATCTTTATGATAATGTTGTCAAATTATGTTTATAAATATCTGCATCATTCGATTTAAAAATATGTTAAAGGTATGTATTAAAATCGCGATATAACACTGAAATTTTGGATGAACGAACTCCCATAATTTAGGGTAGTATTATATTACAAAATTAACTATTGATTATTATTGATGCTTGATATTATTTAAAAAATATAATGCAGCCCAAGTAGTCTTGGATAAACAAGTAATTTTATTTATGCATCAAATGCAGTGCACGTCAGTTGCCTGTTTTATAACCAATTTATATATCTATATTATTTTACTTACAATCTACCTACTTGATGCGTCAAATATAGTAATATTACTATTGAAACAAAATACCAGTTCCTGTAAATTCTGTTTCTGTAATAATAATAATATCAATAATTGCAAACCACAATTATGTTAAATATATTCGCACAAATATGTGTAAATACAAGCTTACTTCTCTGAGAGAAACGGTGGACGCTATATTCTCTGGTATCGATCGTAGGAATGGATTTGGAAAGACCTCGGCGATCAGTCCCTCCACTCAACTTAGCGGCAGTATTTTGAATCTGTCCTTGCATACGGCGAATTTCATTGCAGTGCTGGCTTGTGCTGTGTATCATTTAGCCTCTTTTCATCTTTTTTTTTTTTTTAAGACGTACTGTACTAAAAACTGATATTAATATTTTGTGTGTTTCCGAAACATGGCACAATCAATCTCACTCTGATGCTATGATAATGATTCCTGTTTTTAGGGCTTTTTCGACATAGTCGCCTTAGATGCAGGGGTGGTGGAGTGGCTATTTATGTAAGAGAAGGCAAAATTGTAAATTGATAGAAACTTCTTGATGTTCTAGCAATCTTGAGTTCATTTCTGTTGAGCTTAACTATATTAACTTTTCCTATGTCATTGGTTCGGTCTATAATCCACCGTCCTCAATCAATTTCGGTGGTATTGAGTATATTTTAAATGATATAAGTCACACTTACAACGAAATTATTATAGCTGGTGATTTCAACGTAGGCATGTATATATCCAATAATAATTCGTCGCTGTCTTTGACTCAGCTATTCTCGACGCATGATCTCAGTATTATTAATACCGAGCCTACACACTTGTCTCCTAATGCTACTCATGCTACTTGCCTGGATCTTTTCGTAGTTACTAATCAATCTAATGTCATGGATTGTGGCCAGATCGCAGTTCCCGGAATATCACATCATGATCTAATTTTAATGTCGTTTTCAGCACCAATAACGCAAACTCCTGGCGAATCTTTTTTTAGAAATTATCATCAATCATTCTGCTTTACAGGATGAAATTGGAACCTTTAATTGGAAATATTTTTTTTTCATATCTTGTATAAATGGTAACATTTCTTTTTTTGAAAGAATAATTACAGCTCTTTTCGATAAGTATGTACCACTCAGTACAATAAATGTCCTTGGTTCTGCGCTGAAATACAGTCTGCTGAAATCGATAGAGACATTGCCCATCGAATATGGAGAAGATCTAGATTAAGAGCAGACTGGGAGTCATTTGTTGAGCTCAGGGACAGTGCAAAACATATTGAGAATTGTGCTAAGTCTAGGTTTTATGAACCTAAACTTAGTCCTCATCTACCTTCCAAACAACTTTGGCGAAATATTAGATTAATTGGTGTTACCAATAATACTAAAGTTTCTTGTGGATTTGATGTTGAGTCCACTTTACTACACTCCCAGTGAATGTCCACTTAGTCTATCGAGAACCTTCTCCCGACTTATTAATTTGCTAGTATAAATGAATTCTCTTTTCGCAATATTTTTCCAGACGAATTGCTAAAAGCTTTTTTCGCAATAAAATCAAACTCCATTGGACTAGACTCTATTTCTTTAAAATTCTTGAAATTAATTATCTTACCGATTGTTTGTTACGGTTCCCTTTGGCTTGGAAGCGCGCAAAGCTAATCCCATTGTCAAAAACTTCGTTGCCTAAAACTCTTAACGATTTTAGACCAATACTCTCATACTGTTTTACTATTTTCATGTGTATGACTCTCTTATGATGCAGTCCAAGTACGCTAGCTTTTTTTAACATGTTTTGCACACTAAATCAGTAAGTCTTTTGGGCCTATATGTTGTTTCTGCTTTGTATTGTTGAACCTGTATACTTTTAAGTTCCATTGTTCAAAATACTTTATTATATTACTTGAACAACATTTATTAATTATGTATAAATCAATTGTTCAATTCAATGTTTTTCTATATACTCGTGAATATATAATTTTTCCTTTTATATCTACCAATATACATTATGTATTATATTTAATATTGTTGTGTATATTTATAATTAAATGAAATGAAATGCTCATTTGACTATAGATGATGTCGCACGAGATTCATACACCATTTTCCTTCGAAAATAAATAAATATGGCATCAAAGTTAGGTGGATGTTCGTAGAAAACATATTTACTAAAAGGTGATATCTAAATTGGTAGGGCAGCCTAGTGAAGTTATTTCAGGTAACCTGACATCCTTGAAATTATTTTCTTTCTCTTTCTTTTTTTTTTGATTTTAATTTTTCAGAGGTTTTCTCGGATTTACTCAATTGGTAATTGTTAAAGCGCCATTTTTTATTGCCATTGAAGCGGTTATTTAATATCACTATTTACTATATTTTTACAAGTTCCAAGATCTTTTATATCGTTGATTCTTGCATATTGTTCTCTCGTTAAGAAAGCTCTGCTCAAGATCGGTATTGAATACTTTCCTTGTATTTTACATTTTGAAAATAATATTTTAAGATTCAGATACACAGATGATAATTATGTCAAATATTTACATTTTAAGAATATATATCGAGATCATTAAATGTTGAGGTAATTTTTATCATTTTATAAACATCACAAATACAAATAAATGTGTGTTTTCGTATCAAAACTCATAAAATTAAGAAAAAATTCTCAGAAATAATATTAAGTTATAACATTTCCTTTTATTTTTTTATAATCAAAATAATGAGTTGCGTTATCATAGTAATATGGCCAACGCGATACAAAGATAACGCCTGATAGTACGGTAATATAGGAAAAATAAAAGAAAAAACTTGTGCGTACGTGAAAGTTTGTATTTATTACTATTTTATTTTGACACTAAAATTTGAATTTTTTGGAACTTGTTTTTTTAGGGTTTGGTGGAGGTGGAATTTAAAAAAGTTAAAGTTGAATAAAATATGTCGAGTAAAATTACTCTCAATCGTTATCTTCGCTTTCTGATTCAGTCTTGCCATCAAGATCCCCAAAGCGAAGAATATTATCATTACCATCTCTCATTGGATCCTGTAATCCCTTGTGGGACATAGGGCCAGTGTGCGATGCCGCACACCGGATTCAATGACCATTACGGGTTCACACGAGTGGTCAGGTGATGCTAATGTGCTGTTTTTTGTTGTGCTACTCCTATTGGAGCTACTGTGCACTCACAACACATCCCCGATGGTTAAGAGCCTTAATTTGCCCTGACGCGACTTTAACAACTGCATATTTTTGAGATATGTCCATGCACCGAGATCTATCTTTCTATTTATATTCGGAATCGTGAATCAATCATACACTTATTGTCCTATACAGGGTGTGTGTGTATATGTTAATTGATGGCATTAATGTTCCGTTATTCCAAATCAATAACCTATTTCAGAATTAGGATATTAATTGCAAGAGGAACCTACTGATTTAAAGTGATTCGATATCCCATAACCAATGGAATAAGTCCAGCCTCTTCTGCCAATATGGTTCGGTCTGATGACTTCTATTACAATACCTCGTTGACGTAGCCTAACTAATATTACTAGAAACTGGAAAATCAAACTATATGAAGTTTTTCCTAATTGAATTATATGTAAAAATCATACAATTATCTGGTTGGTAGTTATTATTTTTAGAAAGAATTTTGTGTATTATTGAAGTGATTATACAGAAGGGAAAACTCGTGTAATATAAATCCGTGAAAATCCACAAACTCATTAAGCAAAACTATGAGAATAACGACAGAAACAGAAAAAAAACATTAAAAAAAATATATTTTAAGGGTTATGGGAAGGCCGTGAGCCCAAATATTAACTTTATAAATACATTATTGTATCTTTTCCCACTTCACTCGAAGTAGATAATCACTCAGCTACTTTTGGTCACTCGATTATTGACTCGGTTAATAATTAATAAAATTTTAGCGACTTGCACTAGATCAAGTAAATTGCCTACCGCATAACGCTGAATTGAGTAGGCGGAGGAGCAGATTTCTTCTTGTCGTCATTGTTGCTGGAACTGGAACTGCTGTCAGACGATGAGTCAGAACCCTGCAAAAAAAACGGTTAAGAAACAACTAAATTTTAATTTACGATTTGCGTATGGTCATTGAATTTAAAACCCTTTGAAAACCCATTTCCCTTCCCTTTGAAATATGCAATTATGCAGCAGTTATTTTAAAATATGTAATTTTGTTCCTTTCAAATAAAAAAGGAACATAAAAGCCAATTAAATTAAGATAGGAGGGTGTGACGTAAGCAAATTGTATGCTAATAAATGACAAATGTGATAACGAACGTCTTTACATTATTTAAAGAATTGTTCAATATTAAAAACTTACGTCTGTGTCCGACGAATCTGACGAGTCTGAACTTTTCTCGACATCTTTAGCGGTAACATCATTTCCGGTGGCAACTGCGCTCATGTTGACTGCAAAAACACACACACATTTAAAAACAATATTATTTAATAAATAATTTAAATTTGTTTTTTTTTTTATTTTTTATTAAATATATATTCATACATCTGCCAGGCGACCGTAAAAAAATGTTGCCACATTGCGCTCTACAAAAACAGAACACTCAATTATAGATTTATAATTATAGATCATCAGCTCTCGTCTTATGCGGCCTCCTGCTACACACACCTGACACACACTCGCAACAGGCACACAACACTAGTAAAACAATCAGTGCACAAATAAAATATAACAGCACTTTCAATAAGAGAATATAATATAATTATAACGAATATATTGAATAAATAAATGTTACTCTAAAATCAAGTGTTTTGTTTGCTCAACCGAAAAAAAAACTCGATCAAGAATGCGATCGCGTTATTGCCATTAAGCTGGGAGCAAGCAAGATAGCGTGCGCGAGTTTTCGTCGTCAGCGCTGTGGAGAGGTCAACTACCCGAACGAAATACATGATATATATAAGCAAAAGAGCCAATCCAATGCAATCGTGCAACGTGCACCGGCTTAACGTAAGCACACGCGCCAACGAGTGTTCCAATCAAATATCGGGTTCGAAATAAACCCACACTCACACACACACACACAATTACGCACACGCACGCACAGTCTGCTGGCGTCTTTTGTAAATGTAGAATTGTAGATAGAAAAAACAATACGATCAGAATTTCGGTTATTTTCTATTCTCAATTGGTTTTCTTTTCCATATATACTTTGAATATGTAGGTAAATGTACATAAATACACACATAAACTTATGTATGTGTGCGTGTGGTTTGCGTTAGATTCGAGTTCCGTTTCTTGTCTTTGTATTCTATTTATCGGAGGCCAGGATCTTTTTAGGTTTCTTTAAAATTACATTATTTTGTGAGTTAGTTCTATTCTTTTGTTAGAGCAAAGAGCTTAGTAAGATTAAAGCAATTTTTTATTTATCGATTTACTAAAAATTATGAAACATTTTTTTATTAATTTAGTAATATGTCTCATGTGTTCCTTAACCTCTTTTGGGATATAGGAGCAGTGTGCAATGCTGCACTCCGAATTCATTGGCAAATACGATTTCACACGACTTGTCAGGTCATGCTAATTTCGGAAAAGAAAATTTAAACTTCAAATAAATATGTTTTAAAATCATGAAAAATCATGTTTTCCAAAATATTCTCCACGATATCTCAAGAACTACTCGATAAATTGACTTGATTTGTTTTATTTTAAACTGATTTTATGTAATTATATTATTAATTTAATCCTAAATTTAAAATCAATTACTCAGAAAGAAGTTATGTATAAAACGGGCTAAACAAACCTGTCGCCATATTATATTATTTTATAAATGATTTAACGTTCAGTTACTTACTCATTTTGACATGTTCAATCAATTTAATACTTTAATTTTAATGTATTTAGTAAGAATGTAAATAAAATGAAAAATCAGCAGAAATCCTCACTTGAGACTTTCTTAAAATTAGTAAAATACTGTGCGCTTGATGTGTGTATTTTAAATATAAATAGATTTCAAAAAACAAAGGCCAGACTATCCATGCAACCCACAATCAGGTGTGAAGCATAATCAAAACTGTTAAAAATAATTACTCGTTCTGCCGGTAATCAAACTGGAGAAACTCCATCTGCCCAGTCAATACTAAATACAGTTTTCGGTATGTGTATGCATATGCAATAGTTTTAGATATTGAATACTTTGGCGTTTTACGATAAAAATAGTATTTTATTGATAATTGTTTCAAGTTTCGGTATTTATGGGCATTTATTTGAATTTTAACGTACACTTAAACATATCTTGTGTTAACACAAATGTAATATAATGAAACACTCCTTTCAAATAAATTGGGTGACCAAGATCTTTTTGATTTTTTATACTTTTCATATGAGCCTATTCTAAATATAAGTATATGTTTATATCATATTTTAGGGTTTTATAACAGGTCGTGCGTGATAGAGTATTAATTGATGTGACTTTGAATTTAAAATACAAATAGTCTGTTATTTAAAAAAAAAAAATGTTTCTAATGAAGCTTACATTCAAGAAGACCAAGTATTTATTATTTATTGTCTTTCCGAAAGCACTTAGAACTATGATAAGCCTGTATCCACTAAGAATTCTTTGATATTTATTAGGTTTTGGAACAACAATATTAGGAATTTATGATGAGTGTATGGAAAGCATTAAATATTTGGGATATTTGTAAATTGACGTGAAAAGTATGGATTTAAACAAAAAAATACAAAGTACCATACAATGTTTTAAGGAAACAGGGAGCATTGAAAAACGATATGGTGATCGTTGGTGTACTGAAACAACAGCTGTGAAAATCAACAAGATGCGCCAACGATTCATAAGAGATCCCAAATGAATTATACGGAAAATGGCACCGGAAATGAACATGAGTGTATCCTCAAAAAAACTAAACTAAGACCTCACCTATAAAAAAGCCAAGTTCTAAGGAGATGTTTGTATTGTTTTGGTGAACTCCAGAAAATGGTTTGGCTGATTTACACTTTATGAGGCGCAGCCACATAAAATGTAAATTTTGTAAATTGTATTTTTTTCTCGCTGATCATTTTGTAGTACTATATTTTTGGGACTAAAACTCCGAACAAATTTTAGAAAATTTGAAAAGGGTACATGAGAACTCTCTCATTGGATCCTGTAATCCCTTGTGGGACATAGGGTCAGTGTGCGATCCCGCACACCGGATTCATTGACCATTACGGGTTCACACGAGTGGTCAGGTCATGCTAATGTGCTGTTTGTGCTGTGCT